>SOZI01000107.1:2686-66952 GCA_006352295.1 Rhodotorula diobovata | reverse complement strand
GGGAGAGCGGGGAGGGGGGAGGGAAGCAAGTCTACCGAGGACAACCTGGCCGCCACGGGCGGCACTGTGGAGAGAGAGAGAGAAGGAAAGCGAGTGGACGATAAAGGAGTGTGTGTAGGGTGGGGAAGCGACGACGAGGGGGTGCATGCGAAGAGAGACGAGCGAGGGCCGAGGCGAGGAGATTACTCGACGTCGACGCCCGAGTCCGACGGGACGTCGGGGAGGACAAAGTCGCGGCGAGCGCGGCCAAACGCGTCCTTGTAGAAGAGGACCGAGCCCTCGTCCTCGACGTAGCGGCACTGCTTGTAGCTCTTCCACAGCGAAACAAACATGTTCTCGTCGGTCGCGTGGTAGTGCTCGCCGAGGAAGCTCTTGAGCGCCTCGGTCGCCTCCCAAGCGTGGTCTGCAGGTCGAGGAAAGAGTGCAGGGTCAGTACGTGTCCGTGCAGAGGGGCGAAGAAGGGAGGAGGGGCGAGACGGCGGGGCACAGGGAGAGAGTAGGGGAGTAAGGGCCGGCGAAACGGAGACGCACAGTGGGGGATCTTGGACGAGATGTGGTGAGCAACGTGCGTCTCGGTAATGCCGTGCATGAGGTACGGGCCGACCGGGCCGAGGAGGTTGCGGTCGATGGTGCAGAGCGCTCCACGCTGGAAGTTCCACATGTCGGCGGCGTAGTGCGGCAGCTGCGGGTCCGTGTGCTGCAGGTACGTGATCATCACAAGCCAGTGGTTGCTGTTACGGCCCCAACAGAGTTCAAGATCAGTCCCGGAACGTCGTGGAGCGAGAAGGGGGACCAAAACGCACACGAGGAGGTACGGCACGACGTAGTACTTGACGACAGCCGAGACGCCGCCCATGTACGAGCCGAAGAGCGTGAGGAGGCCCACCATGCCGACAAGGAAGGCGTCCGAGATGAGGACCTGGCCGCGGTGGCGGGCGTCAAACACGAGCGACGACGGGTCGAAGTGGTTGGTCCACTTGGGGTACCACAGCTGGCCCGACGCGTTGGTGAACAGGTACGCAGGCCATCCGAAGAGCTGCTGGACGAGGAGCCAGCCGAGGCGGTACACGGGGGCGTCCTCGAGGAGCTCGTCGATCTCGACGTTGCGCGACACCTTGAGCTTCTTGCCGGTCGGCTGAGCCTTGCGGAACGACTTGGTGCGGGGCACAAAGACCTCGTCGCGAGTCAGGTGACCGGTCGCGGCGTGGTGCTTGGCGTGCGAGATGCGCCACGAGTGGTAGGGGACGAGGACGAAGGAGTGGAGGAAGAGACCCATCGTGTTGTTGATGGTCTTGGAGGTCGAGAACGCCTGGTGACCGCACTCGTGGCCTGTGCGGGGGGCACAACATCAGTGTCCAGTCTCGCGTGCGGCAACGGACGCCGGGCAGAGAGGGGAGACGCACCGAGGATCCAGATGCCCGTCATGACCCAACCCTGCAGGGTCCAGTACGCGAGCCACGAGGCCCACTTGGCGGCGAACCCGGCCCAGCCGTCGAGGTACTTACCGCCCTCGAACGAGACGGCCGGCTCGATGTGGTACGCGGCGTAGCCGAGCGCGGCGACCATGAGGAAGTCGCCCACGACGTACGTCGACGAGCGGAGCGCCGAGCGCTCAAAGCAGTGCGCCGGGATGGCGCCGAGGACCTCCTTGATGGTCAGGTTGGGCACGACGAACGGCGGGTACGTCTTCTCGAGCGCCTTGAGCGGGTCCTGCTCCTCCTCGGAGTCGGACGACGCGAGCACGTCGTGCTCCTTCTCCTTGCGCGGAGCGGCCGCAGCCTTGGCAGCGGTACGCTGACGAACAGTCGAGGCCATTGTCGCTAACTAGGGACGCCTAGACGAGAGTGTCGAGGGGTTGGGGGAAGGAAGGAGGGGGAGGGGCAGAAACGTGTCCGGGGAAACCTGGGCGCGTCGGCGGTGCTCGAGGGTCAGCGGCTTGGGTTGCTACGGTGAGCGCGGGTCGAGGGCTGGCTCACACGAATCGGTTGGTCGGTCGGAGGGAAGAAGGGGGGGAAGCAGGTAAGGGGGTGGGGAGGGGAGAGAAAGGGAGCGGATGGGGTCAAGGGGTGGTGGAGTCGAGCCAAGCTCGTGCGCTCGAGCGGCTATCGAATGGCCCCGGCGGCACAAAAGCCTGGAACGCCACTGGCGCGCTTTCCCCGGAGCCGGCCGGCCAGCCAATCAGGGCCTTCGCCGGTGACTTGTGCCCACTTCCCCGAGTGGCGTCGACGCTGCTCAGCACTTGTGCTCACGGCGTTCTCGCTCAGCACCGCCTCGAGCGCGCGCGATCTGCAAGCGAAGTGTATGCATGCCCAGCAGGTCCCTCGAATCCATCCTTCGTCCTCTTTGTCAAGAAGCGGCTCCAAGCATGCATTCGCGTTCGGACGCGCTCACTGCGTGCGCTCAGGCCTCAGGGCCCAGAGACGACGACCTCTGCTACGGCGAGGTCCCCCGGCAGCTCGCGCCTCAAGTCCGGCTCGAGCAAGTCCTCCCACGTCTTGCCCGCCGGCATACGCTCTGAAAAGACGGTCGGGACAGGCTTGAGGACCTGCGCAAAGGCGGACTCCGGGATGGCTGGGAGGTGCGCGGCGAGAGAGTCGCGCGCGCAGGCGCAGGCGTGCCTCACCAGGCGGCGCGAGTCGAACGAGCGGGGCGAGGGGCCGACTGCGTGACACGCCTTAGAACGTCAGTGCACGTCGGCGCAAGGAAGAAGGCGAGCGAGAACGCACAGATCTCCTCTGGCGGCGCAAGAGCAGCCTCTGCCTCTGCCGCGCGCTCGAACAGCTGCTGGAACGTGACGCCGCCGCCACGCAGGTCGCTGTGCGAAGGGTGAACAAGGTGAGAAGGGCGGAGAAGCGAGAGGGCATGGACAGAGCGCACAACGCGAGCGAGTTGAAGAGGTTGATCGCCTTCTCGGGATCGTCTCGCGGCAGGAGCTTGCCGGCGGTGTTGTCTGCCGGGCTCGAGCTTGTCAGATCAGTTCTATGACGTTGTTATCCTGGAGAATAGAGGGAGACGCACACATCTTTGCGGCTGCCCGGCTCAAGCCGCAGTCGATCCAATGGCCGCCGGAAAACTCGATGCGGTTCTGTGGAAGGGCGGCACGGGTGCGCAACGCGAAGGCAAACGCCTTCCCTGCGGAGACGATAGGTTGGACCTACCAGCGTGCGGGTCTTCGTCAGTGAGCACACAAGGGGCGAGCGGCGCGAAGGAGATGCTCACCTGGAAAGCGAACGTCGACACGGGGTCGTCTGGCACCTTGTCCTTGTTGCAGTCGTCCATGAGCTCTTCTGCGAGGCTTTGTAGCTCGACGAGGGGGAAGCGAGCCGCGTCCTCGGGCGAAGTGGAGCGGAACAGGCCGTCGACGAGGGTGTCTGTCGGGACGACCGTGTGCGGGTCAGCCAAGCGCACCTCGGGCTGGCGAGCGCTGAAGCGTACCAATCAGGTACATCTTGACCTTGCGCTCAAAGGTGAAGCGGAAGGTGGACCCTTTGTCTTCCTCCGCAACGTCCTTCCACCGCTCGCGGCCCTCGCTGAGCAGGCCCAGGACGAAGCGGTACTGTGACGCCGCCTCCGCTGTCGCGGAGCGCAGGGGTAAAAGCCGGTTCAGCGTCAGCAATCATCGCCGTCAATCCGTGGGGGCCAGGGCAGCGGAGCGGGCAGCTCGACACACCTGCTCGCAGCTGGACCTGATTGATGAAAGCCGCGACGAATGAGCCACGAATGAGGTGCGCCAAAGCCACCTTTGCCCTGCGTTGCTGCCGTGGTCAGCGCCAATTGCGCGGTCTGAGCGAACAGGTCGAGGACGCACTTCTGCCACCCCTCGCGCTCGACCTGCGCGTCGAAAGAGTCGATCACGTCACTCGGCACAGCCGGCGGCTTGAGGAACCGGTCAAGCTCAAACACGCGCACGTCCCACGCGAGCTGGAGTCGCAGCTTCTCCGACAGGGGCACCTCGTGCGACTTGCCCTTGGGTAGGTGGAAGCCTCGCGAGTCGGTGACAATGGCGTCTGCGAACGACGGGTACGGGGTCAGTGGGGCTCTCAAAGAGTTTCGATCTACCGCACGCACCTGCGAGATCAAGCACCGGGCTAGGCGAGCACGCCTCGACCTCTCCCGACTCCTTGACGTCCCTTGCGGCGCCGAAAGCATCAGTTCGACCTGCCAAGCATGTGCAGAGAAAGCAGGTGCGAGTCGACTCACAGCTTGTCGTCGAGGTCCTCGAACGCCTTGGCTGCCATCGTCCAAGCGTACACCGCCGTCGCCGCCGCAATCATCTCGTCCTTCTCTGGATCCCCACCTGCCCTGACGAACTTGTCGTACCGGTCAGCGAACGTGACCGCTGCTTCTGCCTCGCCCAACAGCGTCGTCTGCTGCCCGGCGAGTGAGGCAGCGGCTGATCCTGCGCAGGTAGAGAAGCGCGAGCGAGAGGCCTCGTCCTCAGCGACGTCCGCCGCGGCCGTGTCTGCCTCGCGCGCAAGTCAGCAGGGTTCAACCAAGTAGGGAGACGCGTCACGCACAGCTGGCCTGCGCAGCAGCGCAGTCCTGTAGTGCAGTGTGCGCCTCGGCCTTTCTTGCGATCGCTCGGCTCCATCCCGGGCGGAGGTGCTCGGCGGCGGCAGCGTCGAGTAGGGCTAGAAGGAATTGGCACGGTCATCAGTACGGGGTCGGCCATTCAAGATGCGGCTCGGGAGCTTGCCGAGGTCGAGCTGGAGGAGCTTGATCCTCGCCGCAGCCCTGTTCGAGTGCAGAGCGGCGAGGGTTTCCTTGTCCGCACTGGCTGACGCTCCGAGCTCGCGTTCGAGTGCCTGAGTGTACAGGTCTGCCGCCTCTTGCCACCGGGACGAGCTGAACGCCGTGTTGCCCTGCTGGCGAAGCTCGTTCGAGGGGCTGCGGTTCGCGGCCTGGGTCTCCGGTGGGGGCATACTGTGTGCGGCGGCCCCCTGCAGTCAGTGTTAAGTCATGACAGGGACGGAAGGGCCTGTTCGCTGCGCGCGGTCCCTGAAGCCCGGGTGTGGACGACAACGCGACCCCGGCCCGAGACCTTGCCCGTCAGGAGCCGCCCTTCAGGCTTTGACGCGTCGCAGAGCCGATGCTACACGGGCAGCCGTGCTCGTGCACTCTGAAAGGGCCGTCGAGTATCCCTGCTCCGCAGCAGAGCGGATGGCCACGCCTCGTCTTCCTCATCAGCCCTCTCCGAGGAACTCGGCGACAGAGGCGTGAAGAAGGCTCGCGCAGAGTCGAGTCGGCGTCCGCACGTACGAGAGACTCGAAGAAAGAGGCAGAGGAGCTCGAAGGCCGGAATCGAGCGAGGATGGCGAGGAGTAGCGGTTCAAGTGCTGTCGCGCACGAGACGGGCCCTTTCGCTCGCGGTCTCGCTGTTTCCCGCTGTCTTGCACACGGGGCGGGGCGGAAGGAAGCTCTCTCGGCAAGGAAGGAACAAAAGGACGCGCTTTGATCTGACAAAGGAGCGCAAAGGGTGGACAACGCGCAAGAAGGAGGAGACACGACAACCAAGAGCCAAGACGACGACGACCCCAAGTCCGCTCAGCTCACGCGAGGAGGTCCTCCTCCTGCTGCGCTGGCGGGGCCCCGTTCACAACCGGCACTGCCGGCGCGAGGCCGTCTGCTGAAGCGAGACGAGCGGGAGGGTCAGTTCCGAAGCCGCACGCGCACAAGCGAAAGAAGAAGGAAGACGCACCGTCTCCCGCACCCATCAAATCGTCCTCATCGTGCTCCTGCCCATGCGCATGCGCGTCCGCAAACGACAAACCCTCGATCCCGTTCGTGGCCTGCTCGACCGCGCCTCCTCGTGCCGAGTCCCCGCTCCGCCTCGGCGCCTCATCCACCTCGTCGTCGCCGTCCTCGCCGCCATACTGCACGAGCTCCTCCTCCTGCACCAGCTGGGGCCCCGCGCGCTGACGCTCGAGTGCGTCCGCCCACCCTTCGACAAACTCGTCCGGGTGCTCCTCCGGGTCGGCGAGCGCGCTCGCCTGCTTGGGCTTCTTGGCCCCCTCGAGGAGGGACCTCCAGCCCTTGACGGCGCGGCTCGCCTCGCTCGGGGCGTACGTCCGCGCAAAGAGGGCCGCCTCGGGCGCGCGGTCCGTCGCGAGGAGCGTGTCGACGCACTGCGGCGCGTCGCCGAGCTGGAGCGCGGCGGCGAACGCAATGTTGTGCGCGCCTTGGTCCGTCGCGCGCTCGACGAGGCGCTCGAGCCCCGTGCGGGACCCGGTCGAGGTGTAGAGGAGGAGGAGCGCAGAGAGGTCCGACGCCTGCTTGAAGCACTCTTCGGCGAGTTGGACCTTCCAGCCCGCGAGGGCGCGGTCGCCCACGGCGCGCCACTTGGCCTGCGAGCCGAGGTGAGGGCTCGAGCGCGCGAGCGCGAGCGCCGTCTCGAGGTCGTCGAGGGCGATGGCGAGCTCAAACTTGTGGTCCGGGTCGGTCGAGATGTCGAGGGCGAGCTCGCGCAGGTCCTGCGTCTCGAGGAAGCGCGCGAGGCGGTTGCGCTGGTCCTGCGGGACCGAGGGGAGGATCTCGGCCGCGCCGTCGAGGTCGCCGCGGAGGATGGCCGTCTGGTACTCGATGACCGAGAGCGACAGGGCAAACGCGTACAGGTTGACGTCCTTGTCGCACAGGTAGATGCGGTTGTGCTGCGGGAGGTACCCGAGGAGGTACATCTGCGAGTCAAAGTGCGTGATGGTGTGGGCCTGGCCGCCGACGAGGTAGTTGAGGCGGTTGGCGCCCGTCGTGTAGACGAGGCAGTCGCCGACCCACTTTGCCGTCTGGACCGACTCGGAGATCTCGGCCTCGAGGTCAAACGCCTCCTCGACGCCCTCGTCGCCGAGGTCGACGCCGCGGTCGAGCGCGTCCTGGTACGCGTCGCGGTCAAACCTCAGCACGTAGAAGCTGTCCTCGCCCGCGATCGCGACGAGGTTGCCCGTCCCGCTCCAGTAGACCTCGCGCGCGTCGACCTCAATGCGGCGCACGAGCGCGCCCGTCTCCCAGTCGTAGAACACGACGAAGCCCATGCCCTTGACGCCGAGGAGCGGACCACCGTACACACCGTCGGTCGGGTACCCGACCTGGACGAGGCCGGCGCGCTCCTTGAAGTTGCGGAAGACCTTGATCTTGCTCCCCGCTTCGCGCACGGCGTACGTGTTCGAGTCGCTCGCCCACGCAAAGCCGACGCCCTGCCCGAACGCCTTGTTGCGCCACGCGAGCGCCGTGTAGATGATGTACTCGCCGTCGCCGCACACGGTGACGAACCGCCCGTTGGGCGAGTGCTGCAGCGTCGAGGCGTACACCTCGGTGTTGCCGAGCTCGCGACTCGCGATGGCGAGCTGCTGACCGTCGGGGATCGTCTCGTCGGCGTGGGCATGGAGCGCGAGCGTGAGGACCTCGGCGTTGCGCGCAAAGACGACCTTGCCCTGGGCGTCCATCGACACGGCGGGTTCCTCGCGCCCGAGCTTGACGACGACGGCGCCCTCGTCGAACCCGAACGCGACGTCGTTGCCCTTGCGGGCGTAGGCGACGCACCACGCGCGCTCGAGGCCGTAGTCCAGCGTGTTCTCGAGCCGGTAGGTCGACGAGTGCCAGATCTTGACGGTGCCGTCTTCGCTACCGGAGACGAGGATCGGGAGCGACGGGTGGAAGATGGCAAACGACACGTTGGACGTGTGGCCCTCGAGGGTCTGGATGCACGACTTGGACAGGTAGTCCCAGATCTTGATGAGCCGGTCGTCGCCCGTCGTGACGAGGTAGGGCTTGTCACCGCCGTGGTAGTACTCGACGTAGTTGACCCCCTTGTCGTGCGCGTCGAGCGTAAAGTTGGCGACGGGCGAACCGAGCGACCACACCTTGACGGTGCGGTCGAGGCAGGCCGACGCGAAGGTGTTCGAGTCCTTGGGGTTGAACGACAGGTTCATGATGTAGTGCGTGTGGCCCTCGTAGATCTGGCAGTCGTTGGCGTGTACGGGTCAGCAACCGAGGAGAGCAGCGAGCCAACAGCCTAGCGCAGGGTAGAGACGCACCTGGATGCACTTCCAGCCCTTTTCCCAGTCCCACAGCTTGATGGTCATGTCGTCAGACCCGGTCAAGACGAGCGGCTGAGTCGGGTGCACGGCGAGGCAGCGTATGTAGTCTGGGTGGGCCTCGAGGGCCGTCACCTTCTCGCCCGTGTTGTAGTTGAAGACGCGCAGGTGAAAGTCGTCCGAGCCGCACACGAACCAGTTCTTGCGGGCGATGAAGCGCACGCAGCGCACGGGGACCTCTGTCACCTCGAACGTCTTGATGATGGCCTGCGGGTGCGCGGTGGGAGGGTGAGCTCTCGTGCGCGTGGGGTCAGGAGGGGGGAGGGGGAGGACGCGTACGCCAGTGTCGACATGGTAGATGATGACGTTGCCCGTGTAGAGGCCGGTGCTGCGCGCGTGTGGGAGCGGGTATCGGTGAGTGGGGGGAGCGCGCGAGATGGGGGAGGAGGGAGGAGGGGGATGCTCGAGGCTCACATCAGCCCTGCGCGTGGGGTTCAGGTGGTCAGCTCGTGTTGGATCAGGGAGTACAGAGGGACCGGGGTAGATGCTCACAAGGTTCGGTCGGGTGAAAGTCGACGCTCTTGACGCGGGCGCAGCGTGTCAAGAGCTTGCGCTGCTCGGGGGGGGGGGTGTTGAGTGCGAGTGGGTGAGCGGGTGGGCGTGTAGAGGAGAGGAGGAGGAGAGTGAGCGTACGTTGATGTCGAGCAGCATGGCACACGGGGTCCCGCGAGGGTGAGGAGGGGCGACGACAGAGGGGGACGCGTCCACGGCGACGAGGCAGCGGCGGACGAGGCGACCGCCCGCGGAGTTGCGGCCGCTGGGTCGTCGCCTCGCTGGGCTGCATGTCAACTTGGTGATTGCCCCGTGTCACTCACTCTACCTGACCATGCCCGACCCTCCACCCATCCCCCAGGACCCGCACCCACTCGACTCGCTCGACCCAACCCAGCTGGCTTCGACCCCCCTCCCCACCTGTGCTCCTCACCACCTCGCACCCTCGTCAAAGCACATCGACCACCTCGTTGCTGCTCCTGAACCCACCCACGCCGAACCACTTGACCCGCCCCACGAGTCGTCGCACCCGTGCACAAGCTCGCCCAGTGTTGCCGCTGAGGGAGGGACCGACACGGTGCCCGTCCCCTCGTCCTCTGTGCCCGCTCAGGCCACCGCAGACGCCACGATGCAAGGCGAGCAGGACTTTGAAGCGCCTATCGAGCAACATGGCTCGCCCCAGGTGCGTCCCCTGGCCCCACTCGTCGCGAGACACTCCTCACCCCGACGTGTTGACATCCCCCCCCTCCCCTTTGCCCTCGCACCTCCACGCTGACATCTCGCGTCTTGCGCCTTGGACTCGACTTGCAGGCCACGCAGGGCATTGATCAGGTTCGCCTCACTCTACTTTCTGCCCTTGCGAGCGAGCAAGTGCTGACTCGCGTGTCGGGACCTCCGCAGCACGCTCCCTCTCCTCTTGTCGCCGGTGCCCACACGCCCCTCTCGACTCTCACCTCGGCCGACCCCTCTGTCGCATCCGACGTGCGCCTCTGCCTGTCTCCTCCACCTTCCCTAGAAGGACTCTAGCTGACGCTTCACGGACAACGCCCCCACGCGCAGCTCGACGAGGCCAACGCGACCATCGCTCGCCTGCGCGCCGAACTCGCTTCCCTCCCCGCCTACTACACGTCGCGCAACCAGCTCGAGCGCGACCGCCTCGAGAGCGACAACCTCCAGCTCAGGACACAGGCCCAGGTCCTCGCGCGCAAGGTCGCCGTCCTCGAGGCTGAGCGCGCCGAGTTCACGGGCAAACACCAGGGCAAGGCGGGCGACAAGGGCAAGGGCAAGGCGCGCGCCGACGAGGCGGACATGCAGGACGAAGAGACGGGCAGTCAGGCGACAGAAGTGGACGAGCAGACGCGCGAGGACGAGCTCGCCGAACTCAAGGCCGAGAAGCGCGCGCTCACGGCCGATGTCTTCAAGCTGCAGGACCGCGTGCGTCTACGTCTCCCCTCACTTCTTACACTCACGCGCTCCTCACTGACACGACCCTCGCCGCACGAACCAGCTCGACGTCGCCGAGACCAACACGAAGCGCCTCTCTCACGAGCTGCGCAGCCTCCGCGCCTACTTCCTGCACGGCTCCCCGCTCGTCACCCTCGACCACGAGGTCGCCCTCCCCTCCCCTCCCGCCTCGCAGACCTCTCCCGCGTCCTCTCCGCGCGCCAAACCCCGCTGCGTCACCCTCGGCGACGCAGAGGCCGAGCTCCTCCTCCACGCGGGCAAGACCCTCTCGCACGTCCACCGCGTCAACCGCGTGCCGTTGTCGCAGGCGATCGCGGACCACGCAGAGGACATCCTCGCTGCGAGGGACCACGGGCCGTACGGCCTCCCGCTGCCCCCTTCGCTCGGCGGCAGCGGGGAAGACGGCGCCGCGGGAGGCCTCGACGGCCTCGACGGCCTCATGCAGCTCGCCAACGCCTCGTCGCAGGAGGACCCCTCCGGCGGCGGCTACGGCGCCGCAGCGGCCCGCTCGAGTCGCCGCCGGCGCGGCGGCCTCGACTGGGCCCCCGTGGGCCACGACGACGACGACGACGACGACGAGGATGTCCGGCTCCCTGTCCCGCCCGCGCAGTACAACCCGTACTCGCTCGACCCTCCGCCCGTCGCGGGCGGGTCGGGCGCGCGCGCTAGCGCGCTCGGAGGGGCGGACGACCCGGACTACTTGCCGAGCCCGCCGCCGGGCTTGCGGGCTGCCGTCGCCGGAGGAGGAGGCGGCGAGGGCTACGGCGCGGGGATGGTCAACCCGCGGCAGGCGCTCGGGCAGAGGCTCAGTGGGCTGGACGTGCTCGCGCAGGCGACGGCCGAGATGGGCCACCACAGCCAGTCGCTCGGCGTGGGCGTGGGCTTCGAGGCTGGAGATGGAGCTGAGGCGTCGGGGTCCGGGACGGGGAGGAAGAAGTCGCTGGTTCCCAACGGGAGGAGCCGCGTGCCGGCGGTCGGGCCGGATGGGGAGAAGAAGGCTCGCAGCCCGTACATCAAGGTGCGCTCTCCCCGCTCTCCTAGCTCGTCTCCCCAGCCCGCTGACAACCCACTCGCACCCTTCACCCGCACCGCACGCAGTGGAACATGGAAGAAGACGAGCAGCTCCTCCGCGCCGTCATCCAGGTCGGCTGCTCGTGGGACAACGTCGCCAAGCTGTGCCCGACGCGCGCGTACCACCAGGTCCGGCAGAGGTTCCTCCGCGGCCTGCGCAGCGGGGAGCAGCTCCCCAAGCAGCTCATGCACTTGCAGGAGGCGGTGCGCAAGAGCGTGCGCGACCACGAGGCGAAGAAGTGCGTCGTCTGGTCTCGTTCCTCCCTTCGTCCTCGCTTCTGTGTGCGTATGCTGATCAGAAGTGTGGCGAAAACCTCTGCAGGAAGCGCAAGCGCCTCGCGAAGCGGGCGGCGCAGGAGATTACGGATTCGACGCGAGAGTAGAGCCGCCTCTCCTCGCGTCCTCCTCCCCGTCCTCCTCCTCCGACCGTTCCGCTCCGCCCGACTCGATACCCTTTTTGGCTCCAGTTCCTCCGTCACCTTCGTGTTGTTGTCCCCTGTACCACTCGACCTCCCTCGCACCCACGCACGCGTTCTCGTCGCTCTCGCTTCTCTCGCCTTCTGCCTCTCCGCGGTCTCGCCTTCCCTACCTGCAGTGCCCCCCTTCACTTCGCTTCGCCCGCTCCCGCCAGCGCGTGGAATTCACTGGCTTTGCAACGACAGTCTGGCCCCCAACCAAGGGAGCGCGCGCCCTTCCCTGCTCGCCTCCCGCATCAAGCACGCGGCCTACGCCGCCTCCGCCGCCGCGGTGCGCTTCTGCACCGCGCGCCAGTACAGGTACTCGAGCGAGTGCGTCGGGCGCGCCCGCCCTGCCGGCTCGGTCGCTGCAGTGTCTGCTGCTCCGGGCGCCGAGAACCACAGGACGTCCCCGAGCGCGTCCGAGCGGAACTTTGACGCTGCGTGCGTGGTTACGAGTCAAGGCGGCGCTCTCGGCGTGAGTAGAGAAAAGCGAGGGGACGCACCGATCGAGGGCGGGAGGGGCGCGAACGACTCGTTCGCCGCAGCGAGCTCTGCAGGCGTCGGTGCGGGAGCAGCGGGGGCGTTGGCGCCCGACGGGTCGACGCCCGTCGGCGTCGCCGGGACGGGGACCTCGAGCGAGGATAGCGCGGCGAGGGCCGCGCTCGTCGACAGGTCCGACACGCTCGGTGGCGGCGCGCCGATCCCCGCAAAGGACGCCAGCGCGGCCGACGTCGCCGCGTCGACCGGGAAGGCGACGCTGCCCTCTCCGTCGTCGAACTCCATCGGCTGGGCCTCGTTCGCGCGGCCCTGGTGCTGCTGCTGCTGCGCCTCCTCAGCCTGGACCTCCTGCGCCGTCGCGGGCCTCCCGTCCTGCGAGAAGTTGTACGCCGGCGGCGCCGGCGCGCCGTCGAGCCTGCCCGGGCCCGCCACGCCACGGACGAACGGGCTCTTGACCTTGTGCAGCGAGTCGACGCGGTCGTCCGGGAACGGCTCAAAGTCGTACTCGTGGCGCCGCATCTCTTCGGGCACGCACGACGACCAGCTCTTGATCTTCTTGAACGCCTTGACGTCGTCCTTGTACCGGTACTCGCACACGTAGAGCGGCATCGAAGGGGTCCACGCGGGGGGCTTGGGTCGCCCGCGCGTGTACTTTGTGAAGAACATGACGAAGCAGCGGTCGACAAAGTCCTCGACGACGCTGCGGGTGCAGCCACGGCACGTGGTCAGTGCATGCGCTCGTGGAGCAAGAGAGGGAGACGCACTGGTCGACAAAGACGCCCGTCTTGAAGACCTCGTTCTCGTAGAACGTGCGCGATGCGGGGTGGACCGTCTCCTCGGGCTACAGGCGTATGAAAGACGAGGTCAGCTGCTGCTCGTCTTGTGGGGGAACAGGTAGATAGCGCACGCGGTAGTACCAGCAGACAGACAGGCAGCGCTGGGCCGACCTGCGCGGGGTGGTGAGACGACATCGTCAGCGTGGTTCGCAGGCCCACAGTCAGGCAGCGCGTCCGCGACGCACTCGGGACGCTTGTAGGTCTTCCAGATCTGCGCAATGATGGGCTTGCCCGGGTTGTCCGGGTTCAGGAGGTGCACCCAGTCGCCTG
This sequence comes from Rhodotorula diobovata, assembly GCA_006352295.1. Taxonomy (NCBI): domain Eukaryota; kingdom Fungi; phylum Basidiomycota; class Microbotryomycetes; order Sporidiobolales; family Sporidiobolaceae; genus Rhodotorula; species Rhodotorula diobovata. The sequence goes on along the minus strand of SOZI01000107.1, from coordinate 53,776 downwards.
CGCGCCGTCCCGTGCATCTCAGTCAGCAAGAAGCACACGAGTCACCGCAGCGCGCAGAGGGACGCACCCGTCTTGAGCACCTGGCCCTTGAAGTTGATGCCATCGAGGAAGACCTTGTCCTTCGTCGTGGGGCGCGTCGTCGCGCGGCTCTTGAGGTCGCTCCCGACCGCCGCGTCGTCGCCCTTGGCGTGCTGCACATTGCCTGGCCCACCGCCGACGGAAGAGAGCGCCGCGGCATCGTCGATGGTGACGGCCGAGCGGACCGACGGGCTGACTTGCTTGGTCAGCTCTTGGTAGAGGCGCTGGGGTGGGGGGCGAGCAGGGAGAGCAAAGTTTCAGCGGGAGCGCAGAGCGAGAACGCATGGACGAGTGGCGCACCTGCAGCACCATCAGGTCACTGTAGACCGTTCCGGGGGAGTCCGGACGGATGAAGAGCTTTGCGATCGAGAAGAGGTGGTGCAGGTCCTGGTCAAACGCTTCCGGCGAGGCGTAGACGCCGCTCTTGACGTTCACCTGTCGCGTAGATGGTCAGTCGATGATCGCACATTAAGAGAGACAAGCGCACCTCGATGCCGTTGAGCGAGAGAGGGCGCTCGACGAGCTGGTAGTAGTCGGGGCGCGCCGCGCGATCCGGGACGTCGATGAGCGGCGTCGCCAGCGGGCGTCCACTGCGTGTACAATGCGCGTCAGCGCAACGGTATCCTGCAGAACCGGAAACAAGAGGGCTCACCTTGCGTCTGTGTAGTTTCGGATCTTGTCGAGGATCTCGAGGTACACTTGCGCCGGATTGGGGCCCTGCGGGGACGAACGTTGGCTCGTCAATTCGTGCCAGGCGTCTGTTGGGGTCCAGGAACGGAACGCACGACGTCACCTGACATCCAGCCCGACTCGACGTCTCCGATGGTCGGCAAGCTCGGCGCCGGCGTCCCGCTCGCTCCCTCCTCCGCCTCGGCAGGCGCGACCTCGCGTCCGCCCGTCGCCGCCGGCGCGACAGACAGGTCCCGCGACGCCGTGCCCGCAGAGGTCGAGGCTACGGGCAGGTCCGGCTGCACGGCCGGGGTCGCGGGGAGGCTGGGCATGCTCGGGAGGGGGAGGGAGGGCAGCGCGGGAGGAGGTGCAGGGGTTGCGGGGGCGCGACTGCCGCCGAGCTTGAGCGTCAGGGTGGGTGTCGAGGGAGCCGGAGAAGCGGAGGCGGAGGCGCCGTGCCGGGGGTTGACCGCCCCGGGCGTGCCGTCAACGGCAAGGGACGGGGTCGAAGGGCCAGCGAGCGCGCCCGTCAGCTTGATACGCTTCGGCTTGCGCTCGGCTTCGGGTGCGGCAGCAGATGGCGGAGGGAGAGAGCCGGGTCGAGGCAGCGACTCGAAGGGCGGGAGGGGCGGCGCACGCTCTCGCCAGAGACGCTCCATGTAGCCCTGTGGACACGCGCTTGAGGATCAGTGAGCATGCTTCGCCAAGGCAACGTTGACCAGACCAGGAAGGAGCGCACCTCGAGCTTGTCGGCGTCGGCGTAGACCATGCTCCCTTGTTCGTTGTACTCGCGCGCGTTGGCCCAGATGAGGAAGAGGTCGTACGCGACTGCCTGGGGCGACGAGTAGCTGCCGCGTTGGAGGCTCTCCTGCGGTGTCAACCGGACAAGGTTAGCTTGCTCAAGCCAGGGCGGTGCAGAGGAGGCGGGGCCGACGGCACTCGTCTCCCAACAACCCCCCAGCGCCGCACGAGCCCTTACGCGCATCGACTCACGAGGATGCCGTTGAGGCAGCGGGGCTCCTTGATGACAAGGTAGTAGTCCGGGTAGTCGTGGCGGTCGGGCAGGTCGCGAAAGATGGCCGAGTAGGCGCGCCTCATGCCGCCGCCCGCCGACGTCTCGAGGTGGTACAGGGCGTTGAGGACCTCGTTCAGGGGCTGCTGCACCTGCGGCGGGAGCGGCATGATGGGGCGTGTGTCGAGGCGGGGCCGAGATGGGGAGCCAGTCGGGAGGAGGAGGAGGAGGAGGGGAGGGGAAGGGAGAGGTCGCGCGGCGGTGAGAAGCGGTTGCTGAAGTGCAGCAGGTGCTTGCTGAGCTCGTCGAGGCTGGATGTGCTCGAGCACAGTGCGAGCAAACAGTCGCCGTCGCGATCAAGGTGTCCCGGGCCCGCGACGCTTCAGCTTCAACCTCGACCACACCGCTCCTGCACCTTGCTGGGCTCGCTGAGTGACTCTGCAGAGCCTCCACAGAAGCCCTCTGCTCAGCCTGAGAAGCCTTCTGTCACCCCACAGCTTTGCTTGCACCTCGGCCCCTCCTGTCAACTCTCTCCGCTCCGCTCGCTTAACTGGCCTCGTCGACGCATTCCGCTGATATGGGTGGCCCAGGCAGAACGTGCCTCATTGTACCACGCGTGCGAGCCCTCCAAGGACAAACAGTCGTCAGTCTGACTTGGACGCCTCGCCTCGCGCGCAACGATGGACTCGGGACTTCCACTGGCCAACGCTTCTGCAGAGTCCCACGCGCACTGGGTCTACAGGGGTACCGTGGTGCTGGTTCCGGTCGACACGTCCGGCGCCACTCGCCTGGGACTTCCTTGGCCCGGCGCATGGCCGTGGCCCCGAGCGGGAGGCTCGCACGGCACGCAGGCGCTGGTCTCCCTTCTCGTCGCTGAACGTATCCACGTTGACGTGTACTTTCCTGCAGGAGATGAAGACGCCGCCGACGCTGCAGCGCCCGAGGCGAGCCTGCTAGAGGGCACGCCTGACCCGCTCCGCTTCCGCCGTCTTGTCGCGCGTTCCTGCACCTTCGCGCTTCCCCAATGCGTTCCCCTTCCCTCGAGCGGCACTTATGAAGACCTCTGCTGCCGTGCGACCCACTCTCCGTCGCCTGTAAGTCGACAAGTTCTGAAGCCAGCAGCGTGTCGCGGACCGTGCCCACGCCGGTCGACTCCTCGGCGGTCACCAACCAAGCGAGGTGCGTCCCTCGTTCAATGTCTTCCACGTTTGCTCTGACATGCTTGGGCACGGTCAGCGGAGCTGGATCAGTCCCAAGCTGCATCAAGATTGAAAGCGCTCGGACCGCTTGGTGCGAGTGCTTGATATATACGACACATTGACTCCTTCAAACATGAGCGGCTCTTTAGCTCAGTTGGGAGAGCGACAGACTGAAGCTTGTCCTCGTGACAAGTCGCCTTCTGCAGGTCTCCGGTTCAATCCCGGAAAGGGCCACTAGCTTTTTTTGCTCCGCTGGGGGCTGCTTGGAGCAGTCTTCGCGGATCACCGTGCTTTCCTTTTGCGAAGGAATATGGGTGGGCGCCGGTGGGCCTCTCTGTGGCGGATCAGACGACGCACGGGGCCCTCTTGGCCTGTTCGCGCGCCTCCCCGAGGGTGCACCGGACGGGCCTCTCCCCTCTCTCACACGCGCCAGGCAGGGGCTCAAAGTGCTACAGAGCAGTAAGGACACGAGCGGCTGCAACAAGGTGACAGAAACGGCACGGAACGAAGTGAGGGGAGCGGGACACAGCTCCCGAGACGGCGACGAGGGACGACCTCCCTCGTGACTCTTGTGCGCACCGCCTAGCCCTGCATCTGGACATACGCGCTCGGGAAGATGCCCTTGCGCCCGTTGAGCTCGCCCTTCATCCAGTCGTCGCTCACTGCGCGCCACGAAAGAGCCGAGAGCGTCAGTCGAGTCAAGGCAGCGCGAGGGAGAGAGAAGAAGGTAAGTCGGGCGCACCGATCTCGAGGACCGTGATCCGCTCGCCCTCTGCGAAGGGCAGGTCTTCTGCCTGTGTACCGTCGAACGCGTAGAGCGCGACGGCCGTCCCGAGCCCGGCGGGCGGCGCCGGCGACGGTCGAGACGCGGCGGGAGGTGCGGGCGGAGCAGCAGCCTGGTACGGCGCGGGACTGCCCCCGCCCTGGAAGAGCGAGGCAAACTGCGGTCGCGAGGCAAAGTACTCGTCGAGGAGCGCGAAGAAGGCCTCCTTCTCGCGCTGGTCCATGCCGGAGAAGACGCCCTTGCCTCCCGCGGTGGGGGGAGCGGCGACGCCGTACGAGGACGACGCGGCGCTGCCTGCGCGACCGCGGCCAGGCGGGGGCGGCGGGCCACCTGGGCCTGCCGTCCGGGTTGGGGGAGGCGGAGGCGGAGCAGGGGCGGTGTAGGTGGCGAGGCCGGGGCTGCCTCCCGCGGGCACGGTGCCGAGCGACGACGACGAGTCTGTGCGCTTCTGGCTGCCGAGGGGGACGCGCTGGTCGAGCTGCTTGAAGCCTTGCTGGATCTGGGCGTGGCCCTTGTCGGCGAAGGACTTGGCTGCGGGGGTGGGGGTGCAGAGGAGGGTCGGGATGAGCATGACGAGGCGGGGGAGAGGGGAGGAGGGGGCTGCTCACCCTGCTTGAAAGCCGACGATGCAGAGCTGCGGGGAATCGTGGGTCAGCTGGGGTCTCTAGAAGTAGCTGGTCAAGCCGCACAATCCACTCATTGCGCGCGAGATGGGGTGGAGGGCAAGAGCAACCCTCCCCATGGCCTCCATCTCCCTCTTGCCTCCTCCCCTCCCTCACCACCTCGGGCCAATGTCGCTCGCGAGGCCACTCCTTGTCCTCCGCACTACAGTGCGCCCTGCCCGGCCCCTCGCCGCCTTTGCGCACCTGCGCCCGGCGTCGTCCTCCTCCTCGTCCCGCCCAGCAGCGGCTCCCTCGTCGTCCGACCCGCACCCGTACCTCTCTCAGCTCGACCGCGCAGGCGCCACCTCGTCCAGCAACAGCAGCTCGACCTCGGGTCCCTCGCTCGGCCCCTTCCCCCTCCCGCACCTCGAGCGCCAGGCCCGCATCGAAGAGGCCGGCCGCGAATGGCGCCAGCTGGGCGTCGGCGGCAAGGCCAAGGTCGCGGCGACTCAGGGAGCGAGCTTTGTCGTCGTCGCGTGTGGCGCGGGCCTGCTCGTCCTCGTCGCGTACGCGTTCGGGAGCGAGCTCTTCAGCGAGGCGAGCCCGACGCGCGTCTTTGAGGACTGCGTCGAGCGCGTCCGCGCAGACCACGAGGTGTGTGCTTTTCTGGTCTTGCAGTAGCCCTCCTCCATCGCTGACCGCCGAGTCGAACCCCCCCGCCTCGCCCGCAGCTGAGCACCATGCTCCCCCCGCCGCTGTCCTTCCACGGCTCGTCCTCGTCCTCGCGCATGCGCCGCAACCGCCGCATCTCCTCGTCCCTCTCCGTCGACCCGCGCACGGGGCTCGAGACCCTCTTCGTCCGCTTCTACGTCGAGGGGACCGACCCCCTCGCGGCCGAGGCCCAGGCCAACGAGACGTGGCTCGACTGGGCAAAGCGCTGGATCGGCCCCGCCGTGTGGGAGGACTCGCACCGCCCGGGGGGGTACGCCCCGCGGTTGTCGAACGGGCTGACGGAGGAGGAGGAGGAGGCTAGGCTGGAAAGGGAGCGGAGGAGGGCGGTCGAGGAGGAGAGGAGGAAGAGCTGGAGTGGGTGGGCGGCGAGCAAGGTCGGTGGGGTCGTTGGGAGCATGTTTGGCGGAGTGCACGGGCTGAGGACCGGGGCGGGTGGTGTGGACGGCGATGCAGGCGCCGCGGGGTCGGGGTTCTTCCGCCGGGCGAAGAAGCCCCGGCTCGGCGAGTACACGACGGGCGAGGTCGTCGCAGAGCTGCAGAAGGTGCGTCGCCGCGCTTCCCTCCTTCCACTATCGGAGCATTGGAAGGGGGAGTCTGACGCTGGACTCGCCCCACGCAGGATCCGGCCACGGGCCACTTCGTCTACCAACAGCTGTTCGTCGCCCTGCCCGGTGCGTCTGCGGGCATCTAGCGCTTAGGCCGCATGCTGTACACCATCGAGGCACCGCTGACCCTCGCAAGACCTCACAGACACGCGCACGCCCAACTACTACCGCCACGACATCGACACGGCAACCGTGATCCCCTCGCAGGAAAAGGGGCTCGACCGGTTCCGGTTCTGGCAGCGCACCAAGGTCGTCGTGCAGTAAAGAGTGGCTGTCGCTTCCTGGGTCCAGCGCTCGGAGCAACTCGGCGAGGAGAGAGCGCGAGTGAGAGGCTCGAGGCCGCGCTTTGGTCGCGCGCAGTCAAGTCGGTCTCTTTCCTACTTGCCCGCCGGTCACTTCTTCATTCGCTATGCTCTTGCAGTCGACAATGCCAGTACTAGTGGCGATTGGGGAGGGGGCAACGACAGCTCTGAAAACGCGCGTCCGAGCACGGCAGCGAGCAGCAGGAGCGAGCGAGATCGTCCGCGGCTCAAGTCCCCAGTCGCGCCTTCCTTCGCGAGGAGGAAGGGCAGCCGTGTCGACATCTGAGACTCTCGGGCAATCAGTTAAGGTCCGGGGAGGCGCCAGCCGCTTGCTCGCGTCGTTAGCGCAGCTCCGCGAAAGCTTGGAAGGGACGGCCTCCGAGCGCGGCAAGCCCACTCGCACACATTGCATGCGAGGACAGATTCTTCGGGCGGTGTCAAAGGCGTTCCCTCTCTGCTGCAGTTGCAAGCCATGCTGAGTCCGGTGACGCTGGTCTCTCGCCCCGTGCTGGTGCGGGAACAGAGTGTTGAGAAGCGGTGCGTGTGCCTTTGGCCCCTCCCCTCGAGCGAAAGTCGCGCCTGACGACCCTCTCGCTCCACGCCGCCCCTTGCAGGTCCCCCTTCGTGCCCTGTGCCCCTCGCTGCTGCGCCCGTGCAGCCCTCGCCACAACCACAGCCGGCAAACACGCCACACCCTCGCCTCCTCCGTCCCCACCACCCCCCGTCGTCGACGCCGGCCACCTCGTCAACCTCCGGCTCTCACTCCCCACTCCCACCACCAAGTCCGCCCAGACCGTGCGGCCCGCCTGTCCCGCACAGGTCCAGGAGCTAGCCATGCAGGACTATGATCCGCTCCACCCGGCCGCGTACGAGCCCTCGCGCCCTGCCTACCGGGGTGGGGCAGCAGCAGGGACGCACCAGCCCCACCCCGACAGCAGCCTCTCGAGCGTCGCCCCGCGGTCCCCCCTCGTGGGCTACGAACGCGACTACCGCGCACCGGGGGCCACGTCCGGCGCGGCGGCCCACGGAGGAGGCGGAGGGGCGTGGTCGGGCGCGGCGGGCGATGCGTGGGGGAACGCGGGGTCGCAGCAGCGCGCGCACGGGCAGGGACAGGGACAGGGACAGGGACAGGGCGGCATGGTACCGCGGGACGCGCGCGTCGTCGACAGCGCGGGGCAACGCAGGCCTGACGAGGGGGCGCCGCCGGGCGGGCAGGGGAGCGCGAGCGCGCAGCAGCAGCAGGCGAGGGAGGGGTTCATCCGGGTCCGGATCCTCGGGCTCGAGAGGAACAGGAGGGACCTCTATGTCAAGTTCAATGTCGAGGTGCGTTTGGGCTGTCCTCTCTCTCGCTTGGCGCGGACGGACGGCGGAGGAGGCTGACCCTGCCGCTCTACGCTCATTCCCGCCTGTTGCAGACCAACCTCCCCAACTTTCAGCATTCGAGCTGTGCGCGCTGCTCCGATGGCTATCTCGACACAATCAGACGAGCTGACCCGCCAATTGTCCACAGACCGCGCCGTCTCGCGCTCCTACAGCGAGTTCGCCTCGCTCGTCTCTGCCCTCGCCGTCACCTGTCCGCAGTCGATCGTCCCCGCCCTCCCCATCAGCCAGACCTCGGCAGCGAGCGACGACGAGGACGACCGACTCATCAAGTCGGCGTTCCAGAGGTGGGTCGTGCGGTTGACGAGCGACCCGGCCGTCATCCGTGACGACGAGACGAGGAGCTTCATCGAGAGCGACTTTGGCGTGCGTCCTCGGTCTCTGCGCCTCTCGATAGTGGCGCTCTGGCTGACCCGGGACATGCTCGACTGCAGTACACCCCTCGCGCGCGCAAGAAATCGTCCGCCCCGTCGCTCTTCTCGCGCGCGTCCCGCCTCCCAGGCGAGCTCGACGACCCTCTCACCGCCGCCAAGATCAGCATGTCGCGCCTCGAGACGGCCTTCAACGACACGTCCAAGGTGCTCGACAAGGTGTCGAAGAAGAGGCGAGAGGCGGCGACGACAGTCAGCGAGCTCGGGGACCAGCTCGAGACTTTTGCGATGGCCGAGACGTATGCGCCGCTGGCTGGTGGATTCAAGCGACTCGCGAGGACGATGAAGGTAGATGCGGACCTGCTCGCTGCGCAGGTGCGTCGACTCGTGCTCCCAACAGGCGAGGTTGGGCAACCCGGCGCTGACCTGCCCTTCCCGTACCTGCAGAGCACGAACGAGCAGGTGACGCTTGGCGATGTCTTCTTCTACCAGTCGGCGAATGCCAAGTCCGCCAAGGTCCGTCTTCTTTCCTGTCCGCGCATCGCATCCTCGCCATCCGTCACTGACGATCCCGCCCTGCAGGACACCCTTTCCGGCCGCGACGCTGTCGTCGACGAGCATCGCCGGGCAGTCAAGGCGAGCATCGCCAAACGACGCGAGATCGAGAAGCTGCGGAGCTCGTCGTCGCTCAAAGCGGACCGAGTGAACGAGGCGTTGGAAGAGCTCGACGAGGTGCGTCAGCCTTGCCATGCCGTCTCATGGACCTGCAGTGACTGATCGCTGGCCCGGTACGTCCGCAGGCGCAGCGCTACGAGGAGACGCTCGGCCGACGGCTGCAGGGCATCTCGACCAACCTGCAGCCCTCGCTCACCCGTCACTCGCTCGACACGCACACCGACATCCTCTCTGCCCTCCTCGACCACGCGCGCAACTCGCTCTTGTACGAGAAGCAGCGCCTCAAGGAGTACGAGGTGCTCCGGCCTGCGATGCGCTCGATCCGCCGCCCCGAGGCGGGCGTCATCTACCACACCACGCCGTCCGGCGCGCCGATGGGCCGGTCCGTCAGTGGAGCGTCGTCGATCGCGAGCGCCCGCAGCGTGGTCGGCGCTGCCGCCGGTGCGGGCCCGCCAGCGTCTCCGACACCGAGCAGGACGTACCCTGCGTCGCCCCTCGCGGCGAGCACGCCCCAGCCGGGCTCGCTCGCCGGCGCGGGCGCCGCGGCGGCAGGGACGGGGGTAGACACACTCACGGGACGGGCGATGGGAGGTCCAGACCTGGGCAGCATGGCGCAGAAGGCGCAGAAGCGGACGGTGCGGAGCATGGCGAGTTCGGTCCAGGTCGAGGACGACAGGCGACAGCGGGTCGATGTGCGTCTTCTCCGTGGCCCCGTGTGCGTTGACGCCGTGCTGACTCTCATTTGGCACGCTGCGCAGGCCAGGATGGCGGCGTCGCTCCTCGCCAACGGGTTCTGAGCCGGCCTCGCCCTCTTCCGCGTCGCGTCTCTTGTACAGCATATCTCTCGCAACCGCGCCTTCATTTCTTACATCTGCGTGCAGTCAGAGGAAAGTGCTCAGCGCAGCGTGCCATTCAGTTGCTGTGGCGCGGAGGAAGCGCGCGCTGCGCCGACGTCGGACCCCTTTGCGTCGCTGGTGCACTCGCACCGTCAGCCGCGGCTGATTCATCTGTAAGCGTTCTAAGCGGAATCGCACGAAAGCGAGGCTACGATGACGCCTTTTGCGACGGCCCGCGGCATAGACGTCGGCGGTCCGTCGAGATCAAGATCAGAGTGGAGGCCGGCGCCGCGCGCGCGACGGCGATCCAGGCCCCCTCTGAGTCGCTGCCGCCCGGCCTGCGGACTCCGATGCGTGCTCGCTCAGCATTGTCGTTTTTCGCTTGTTCCCTCACCCTGCTCACCTCATCGCGTCGTTGGGCCAGCTTGCACTCGCGCCGTCGTCCCTTCGTCTCCTCCAAGCGACCCGCACCCCTCAGCCGCCTCTACCTCGCCCCTGGAGCGAACCACCGAGCGAAGCACGCCATCTCACATCAAGCACGCCTTGACCCCCTTTGGCCCCACCCACCGCTCTCTCGGTCTCCCCGGCTCTCGCCCTTCTCCTCACTCCTGCCACACACACACACGCCAACCAACCATGTCGTCGCCCGTCGCATCCACCTCGACCGCGCTCCCCCCCGCGGCGGCCACCGCACCCGCACCCGCCGCCGCCTTTGACCCCTCGACGCTCGCCGAGGTCAATGCCGAGCTCGCCGACGCCTCGCCGCAAGAGATCATTGAGTGGGCCGTCGACCACGTCCCCGGCCTGTACCAGACGACGGCGTTCGGGCTGACGGGCCTCGCGGCGACGTCGATGGTGTCGATGCTGAGCCGCCGGCGCAAGCAGCCTCACCTCGTGCCCCTCATCTTCCTCGACACGACGTACCATTTTGACGAGACGCTCGAGCTCGCACACGCCGTCGAGCGCAAGTACAAGGCGCCGCTGCACGTCTTTGCGCCCATGGGCGTCTCGAACGCGCGCGAGTTCGAGGACAAGTACGGCGAGCGGTTGTGGGAGACGGACGAGGACACGTACGACTACCTCGTCAAGGTGGAGCCTGCGCGGAGGGCCTACGACGAGCTCGGCGTCAAGGCCGTCATCACGGGGCGGCGCCGCAGCCAGGGCGCCGACCGCGCGGCGCTCCAGCCCATCGAGGTCGACTCGACCGGCCTCGTCAAGGTCAACCCGCTGTGCAGGTGGGGGTTCGACGATGTCAAGGAGTACATCGACATGGCGGGCGTGCCTTACAACCCGCTGCTCGACCAGGGGTACAAAAGCGTCGGCGATTGGCACTCGACCGTCAAGCCCAAGGACGGCGAGGGCGAGCGCTCGGGCCGGTGGGCGAGCAACAAGACCAAGACCGAGTGCGGCCTGCACAAGGTGCGTCCAGCTGTCTTTCTCTCTCTCTCTCTCGGATTCTGGCAACTGACTCGAGTCGTCTCCGCCCCCCGCAGGACTACTTCGCCATGAAGCGCGCTTTCGAGAAGAAGCAGCGTGAGGCCGACCGCGCCGCAGCGGACAAGGCCCGTGGCGATGACGAGGTTGGCGAGTCGTCGGTTGACATCAGCAAGGCCGAGGCGGCAGAGGCCAAGCAGGACCTGACGGCGAGCTTCAGCGACTTGCGCCTCGGGGCGTGAGCGCCTCTCTCTTCCTCCCCTAGACTCCCCTCTATCGTCAGTAGAAACATTGCCCGTAGAGGGCAGAGACGGACATTAGTGTTTCCCCTTTCCCCTCCGTCCTAGATTCCCTCGTTGTGCTCGCCCCTCTCGTTTGTCACCTGAATTCCTATCTCCTCCGTGTTGCCTCATCGTCCTCGTTTGCGGTGCGTTGCGAGAGAGAAGAGGCGGGTGCTCTGACGTCGGCGATCGAGAGAGCACGAGCTGCAGGGAACAAGGCGGCTGCTCTCTCGACGCCGTGGTTGGCGAGCACAACCCTGTCTGCATTTCGCCTCCTTCCGCCCACTCAACACCCACACTGCGTCGCCCCACCCTGACAGCACGTCCGACAATCCACACCCGTCATTCCCGCCCTCGCCCGCCCCCGTTGGAGAATCCCCGTCGCGAACTAAGCCTGGCAAGAGAAGCGAGGCGGCATCGATCGGTCGTGGGGAAGGGATGGGACAGAGTGGGGTTGGAGCGTGGTCGCAGAGTGGTGTCGTCGAGGGAGAGAAACACGGGATGGGGGTGGAAAAGAGTCGAGAGAGTTGGGAGAGAGGTGTCGAGGCGTCGAGGGCGAGGCGCTCGCCGGGGGGGTTGCGGCGACACGAGGATGCGGTCAAGCGCCGTTTAGCGCGACGCAAAGTAGTCGAGGAGGACCGAGAGGGCCTCGGACTCCTGGCCGTAGTCCTTGACGACGACGCACGAGCAGCCGACGACCTTGCGGGCGACGCCCTCCTTGTCGAGCTTGCAGAGGCCAGCCCACTCGCCGAGGAGCTTGGGGTCCGAGATCTGCGTCGGGAGCGCATGTCAGCTCACACGAGATCGCTTGGATGAAGACACAGAGAGAGAGTGGGCGAGACGCACCTTGATCAGGTTGATCTTGTGCTCGGCGCAGAGGGCCTCGATGAGCTTGACGTACTCGCCCTCGGTGCAGCTCTCGTTGAGAACGCAGAGGTGAGCCTGGCGCTTGTCGAGGGCCTTGGCGCACTCGCGGAGGCCGCGGGCGAGGCCGTCGTGGACGAGGGCCTTCTTGAGGACCTCCTGGAGGGCGTCCTCGACCGACATCTTGCCCTTGGGGGCCTCGGTCTCCTGGACATGGACCTCCTCGACGTCGGCCACAACCTGGGTCTCGCTTCCGTTGTCGCTCATGATCTGCGCCAACGCGAGAGGGGGGAGGGCAGTGGTCAGCGAAAAGTTGCTGGCGAGTGGAGCAGACAGGGGGTCGTCGAGGGAGTCGGAAGCCAGGCGGTGGGGCTGTCGACGGCAGGTGAAGACCAAGGGTGGCGAGGGCGAGAAGGACGCACTACTTAGACGAGAGTGACGCTGTCCTAAGCGAGTGGAGAGAGAGGAGAGGAGAGGGGGGGAGGGCGCGGCGGACGAGCTCGCCCCGCGGACTTGGCCCGCTCGCGCTCAAGCTCCCTCACCACTCGCGAGTTCGGCTCCGCGGGTGCAGAGCCTGCTAGTGAGGCACAGCTGCCAACAGGGCTCGACGCTTTGCCCCGAATCTGCCTCATGGAAGTGGCCCAGGAACTTTCCCACAGTGCGTTCCACTGCTCTCCTCTCTCCGCCCCCACTCACCACCGGCTCACCCTCTACGCTCGCCATGCAGTGGACCGCCTCACTCAGACTCAGAACAGCATTGATGACGTGCGCTCGTCTCAATCCCGCTCACCCTTGGCCCTCCGTACCTGACCCGACCTCCCCCACCCCACCTCGCATCGACCGTCGACAGCTCGTTCGCATCATGTACTCGTCCCTCAGCTACCTCTCGCGCAAAGCCAACTTTCGCCAGATCAACCCAAACTTCCCCGTCACCCAGTCCATCCCGGGCGCAGACCCAGACGACGTCTTCGAAGGTCCGTCGGCCGCTCTCCCCCTTCTCCGCGCCCCGTCTCGCCTCCGTAGTGAGCCCTACTGACACTGCCGGACGCACGCAGAGAACCGCAAGGAGCTAGTCTCGGACTTTCTCCGCAAGGCCAAGCAGCTCGAGTTCCTCATCGACGCGCTCCCCTCGTCCTCGCCGGCACCCGCCGCCGCCGACGGGACGCAGGAGGACGAGGACGAGTTCCGCCAGCTCGAAGAGGAGATGCAGCAGGTCAACAAGGAGTACCTCGAGGCACTTGGGCAGGCAGGTTAGTCGCGGCCTTTCGCTTGACGACCCCCTGTGCGGCTCGCAGACCTCGCTGGCCAGTACCTGGCCTCGGCTGACAGTCTCGGACGCTCACAGAATCGCTGCACGCTCAGCTACAAGCCAGTCTGCACGGCGTCCTCGAGTCGCGCTCGTCTGCGCCCTCGACCGCCGCCGCGACTCCCGCCCCTGCTCCCGCTGCTCCTCCACCAGCAGCCTGATGATGCCGAGGGTGATATCTATGCCGTAAAAACCATCCTGCGCTGTGCCCTACGAGGGGCGGCCGCCGCCCCTCTCGTCATACCCTCCCACTCCGATACCCTCTCGTTCCCTCCGCATCCTGCAACGTCTGTTCGGTCCTCTCCCGCTACCTCGACCCGCGCAGAACACCCAGATAGCCGAGACGAGCGTGAGAAGGTGCTCCACTGTCACGCTGAGGCCGTCGCACAGGGCTTTTTGGCGCTTTGGCCCTGCGAGAGGCTGGACCTTGCAAGCGAGGCGCGGGCGCGGCATAGGCGGCGACGTGTCCGCGTGCTGCGATCTGAGGCAAGCACGGACAGAATCTGAACCTCACTGCAGGCGCTGCAGGGAGGAGCGAGAGGGGCAATTCCTCCGCCGGGCCCATTCCGTCCGCCCGCCCGGCGCGCGCGCGGCGCGGGCCTTTCGCCTCAATTTCCCCACACCTCGCTCGCGCGCACGCGTGCCGTGTCGACGGGCTTTGGTTCTCCACCTCCCCGCCCGCCGCCTACGATCCACGATGAAGCTCCCTCGAGGTGTGCCCCACCCGGATGCGCTCGCACCGGCGCCGCTGTACCCGCCAGGCGAGGGCGTCCCCCTCGCTCGTGGCCCCCCACCGTCGCACCCGCCGCGCACGACAGACGCCGACTCGGTCGCGCATGCCCAGGCCGACGACAGGGTCGACGTGGGCTTGCTCTGGCGAAAGATTGGGCTCGCTGGAGCGAGCAACATGGTGCGTCCCCGTCTCTGCTCCCTGAGGCGTCAGGCGTCGACGTGCCCGCATCGGCTCGCCGTGTGGAGAACTCGCGCGTGATTAGGCGGCGACTTGTCTCCTTCTCTCGCTCGCAAGGGGGAGTCTGCTGAACGTCAGGGGCAGTGGACTAACGCTGTCGAGAGACTTTGCTCATGCGCAGACAGCCGCAATGGTGACCAACCCGGCAGACCTGTGCGTTGCTCGTCCTCCTTCCTCTCGAGCCGGCCGAGACGGCGCCGAGTGTCCCTCGTTCGCCAGCGTTCTCGCTCACGATCGTCGCACTGACCCGTCCGCCACTCACAGCATCAAGGTCCGCCAGCAGCTCGAGCGCCGCCTCCCCAACGCGGACCCGACCTCGTCTCGCCCACGAACGACCAACGCGTTGCGAACCCTGACGCACATGGTCCGCACCGAAGGGCTCACGTCGATCTACAAGGGCTTGAGCGGGAGCTTGTTGAGGGAGATCAGCTACTCGTGCGTCCCCCCGGTCGCTCTTCTCGACGCGACGAGGTCCAGCGAGCGTGACTGACACGGGGCCTGCGACGCAGGGGAATCCGGATGGGCGGCTACGACCTCGTCAAGAGTACGCTGGTCAAGTTTGCGCCCGGAGCGGACCCAAATGGCTTTGGAACAAAGTTGCTGGGAGGGATGGGCAGCGGGTGCGTCTCTCTTCTGCATCCCTCGCTTCACCGCGCTGGACCTCGACTGACTTCGTCCTCGCGAAAAACAGGATGGTCGGTGCTGCAGTCGCAAATCCCGCAGACCTGGTGCGTCACCCCCTGCTCTCCCCTTTCTTCCGGTTGCCCGCCCACGCTCACACGACTCGTTCGCCTCGCAGCTCAAGGTCCGATTGCAGTCGCCCGCCGCGAAGGGCACGTTGCGGAATCACGCGGCGCAGATCTACCGGTCGGAGGGTATCAAGGGGTTCTATCGCGCGCTCGTGCCGACGACGATTCGCGCGGGCATCCTCACGGCCGCGCAGTTGGGAACCTACGACCACTTCAAGCACCTGTGCGTCTGCGCTCTCTCCCCTCCCTGCACTCTACCCAGCCCCGCTGACCGCCCCTTCCCCGCGGCGCAGTCTCAAGCGCGACTTCCCGCAGCACTTCCACGAGGGCATCCGGACGCACCTCGTCGCGAGCGGCATCGCGGGCTTCTGCTGCTCGGCGGCGAGCAACCCGATCGACGTCATCAAGGTGAGGATCATGAGCGACAAGACGGGCCAGTACAGGGGGAGCGTGCACTGCGCCGCGCTCCTGCTCAAGAACGAGGGTGCGTCCTCGTCGTCCCCTCTCTCCCTCTCCTTGCGCTCGCGACAACATGGCTGACTAAGCTGAACTGTGTCCGAGGACAGGTCCGCTGGCGTTCTACAAGGGCTTCAGCATGTGCTTCTGGCGACTGTGGCCCCACTCGCTCGTGTCGCTCGTCGTCTTTGAGCAGCTGCGCAAAGCGGTCGGCATGACGGCCATCTAGACGGCCGGAGCTTAGAAGCGCCTCTGTCCTCTCTTTCACTCACTCACTCATTCATTTCAGACGTCTGTAGTACTCCGTTCCCGTTTCTGCATCGATTGAACCAGCGTGTTGTCATCGACTGGGCTCGGCCGCTACGAGAGCGAGAGCGCCGCGAGGCTGTCCTCGACGGCTGGCACGCCCGGCGTGCTCGGGCCGGACGGAAGAGCAGCAGCGGCGGCAGCAGCACTGGCCTTGGCGGTGCGCCACCGCTCGGCGACGAGCTTGAGCACCTCGCTCTGCGGCAGGCCCGGGTGGTCCGCCCGCACCCTCGGCGACTCGACCTGCTCGTCCGCGCGCGCGCGTCAGCACGCCTCACTCGCCCGGTCCGTCCGAGTCGTCGAAACAGGCAAGTCAGATAGCGCACCTGCATGAACTCCTGCCACTTGCTCTTCTTGCGCGGCGTCTCGGGCGCGCCGTCTGCACCGGGCGCAGGAGCAGGCTTGGCGACGCCGTCCTTGTCGAGCGCGACGAGCCTCGCGCCGCAAGGGCAGCCGTGCGTCGCTGGGTTGACGCTGTTGGAGTGGCGGCCGAAGCTGCGTGGGAAGCGAGCGGGTCAGGCGAGCTTATAGAGGGGGCCGGAGCAGGCGAGGTCAAGCGGAGAGAGGAGGGAGGCGGACGCACATCTTGCCGCATGTGGCCGACACGCACTGCCACCGGTACCGATAGGCAATCTCGTACGAGTGCGTCGTCGTCACCTCGATGTCGGGCCGCATGACCATGACGCGGTTGGCCCTGCTCGTGCGTCCACAGAGGTGAGTCAACGAGCGCAGCGACGCAGAAGAGGGAGGCTCAGCAAACGCACCACAGCTTGAACGCGACCCCGTGCGGCGGCTTCATCTCACCGCTGAGAGCCCACGCAGCGAGGTGGCACAACTCGTGCGCGAGCGTGTGCTTGAGCTTGTCGGCCGTGTCCGTCACGTGCGTCGACAGCTCGACGAGCGCGTGGTGTTTCTGCGTGCGGACGGGTGGGGAGCCTGCGGAGCCGGGCAGAGAGGTGCGGGTGCTGTGCGACAAGTCATCCAAAATCGAGTCAGGCCGTTGAGCACGAGAAGCGAAGACCGGACCTAGAGGACACTGCGCACGCACCTCTTCCAGCTTGCCCGTCCAGCCGTGTTCCGCAGCCGCTTGTTCCACGCGACCTCGATCCCGTCCGGCAGGCCCTTCCCGCCGGTCTCGCTCGTCCGTCGCAGGCCGTTCCAGGTGCAGCGGAAGACGGAGCGGTCGAGCTCGCGGATGAGCGAGAGCGGGAGCGACGCGCGCTGCGCGGGCGTGAGGTTCCGGGACTTGGATACCGAGGCGGGTGTTGGACGCGCGCGAGGGGTCGGCCTCGGCGGAGCGGGAAGGCGCGGTGCGCGAGCGGGCATGCGTTGCGAGGGGGTCGACGGGAACGAGCGGCTCTTTGGCGGCGGAGGGAGCTGCGCGAGAGAGACTGGACTGTGAGCTTTCGAAGCTCTGCGATCTGTCAATTCGACAACGCACCTCGTCTTCACTGCTGCTGCCCGTCAGGTCGATCTCGGTCGTCAAGTTCGATGATCCCCGGCCGCCTTTGCTCTTGTCCGTCTTGCCGTCTCGCTCAAACGGCGAACCCGAGCCGGAATTTGGCGACGGCAACGACGAGGGCAGGGGCGAGAACGCTGTCGTGCGCGATAGCGTGAAGTTGACCGGCCGTTTCTTGGGCGTTGGTTCGCTGCGGGTCCGGGCCGATCAGCATGCACAGCGAGGTATCGAATGGCGCGAGTGCGACGCACTAGATGAAGACTCCGTCCCGCTCTATCACGTCGTCCGGCAGACGCCGCGCAGGCTCTTCGACGTCTTCGTCGTCCGTGCAGCCGGCGACGATCTCCTCCTCCTCTTCCTCTCGCAAGATTGACCTGTCGGGCTGTCGCGCGGTGGCTCGAGGCGTTGCGACCGGTTCGTGGGACGGTGAGGGCTGCTCGTCGCCGCTGGACGAGGAGGCCGAACTCGACGACGCGTACGAGATGGTGATGCGACGGCGAGCGCGCGGCGTCTTTGTCGCTAGAGCGGGTCTTGCGGGGAGGGACGCGGGACTGTTGGTCGCGGGACTGTTGGTCGCGGGACTGTTGGTGAGCGGGCCGGGCCGAGAGCTGCAGTGCGAACAGTTAGCATTGGCCTCGTCCAAACAAGCATGGAGGGAAACGCACCCGAACCCCAGTTCCGCCATCCTTGCAGCCAAGTCGCCTTCCTCGTCGCTCGAGTCACTGAGCCCGTACACTGCGCTCGACGTCCTGCGTCCAGCGCGAGCTCGCCTCGTCGCCTTGCCTGCGGCACCCGGAGTCGCAGTCTTCGGCGCCTTCGCTGTCGCCAACAAGCGCTCCACCTCCGAGTCTGAGATGATCTCGGGCGAGATCTCCCGCATAAAGACGGCTTGCGGCGCCGGCATGGGAGCAACACCTATCGGCAAGGCGCTGCTTGTCGGCAAGACGCAAGCCGGATCTGGCTGAGCGGGAGCGGCAGAAGGAGGCGACGGCGGGAAGAGCTCCTCGGCCAGTCGTCGATGCCGCTCCTGCTCTTCTGTGTCCTCGGGCTTGATGCTGGGTGAAGGACGCACTTCGGGAGGCGTCTGGGCTGCTGTCGACGACTTGGTCGAGATGCGAGGCGAGCGACGCGGAGCGGGGGTGCCGCGCGCGGTAGGCGTCGAGTTCGCAGTAGTTGGGACCTTGTGCCGCGGGGCTGCTCGACGTCCGGGCGGGTCAAGACCGGGGCGGGACGAAGAGGAAGAGGCGCGTGTGGACGAAGTGCCCGCGAGTGCTCGCTCGAAGAAAGCGGCGGGTGGCGGAAGCTCTTCGTCACTCGAGTTGACCCGCACAGGCATGCTTGGTACGCAGGCAATGGCCACCTGAGCGGGGCGAGGTGAGAAGTTGAGCGACGCTGGCTGACCGACCTCACCTCGACGCGATGAGACACTTGAGGGGAGGCGTCTATCCGCTCGGAGCCACGAGCCGGGACGAGCCGCGGCCGGGTCTGAATCTGCGGCAGCCAGCTCTCGCTCGTTCCTTTGTCGACATGGCCACCTCGACGCCGCCCGAGTTCGACGAGGGCGAGCTTCTCGACCGCTCCCCGGCGCTCGTCCGTCTCAAGCGCAAGCGCCTCGCACCCTCGCGCTGGAAGGACCTCGTCAAGGCCGCAGGCGGCGCCCGACCACCCAAGGAACCCGAGCCGTGGGAGTGCTGCGGCAGCAGTTGCAAGCCTTGCGTCCTCGAGCTGTACAGGGTCCGTCCTGGCCGCGCTCTTCTGGCTGCGTGACAGCGCTAATCGTGCTGGGACCGTCGCGCGCAGGAGGAACGCAAGGTGTGGGACGAGGTCCATCCCGACGGCGCGAGCGACGACGGCGGCGAGAGCGACGCTGCCGACAGTACCGGCGACTCGCGAGAGAAGGCTCCGCAGGCTCGCGAAGGCGGCGAGCAGACCGAGAAGGTCGACCAGGCCCCGCTCGAAGTCTCGGTGACGAGGCGCAAGGCGGACTCGCCTGTCATCGAGATCGAGCTCGAGAAGCTCGCTTTGAGCGCGGCCGTCGACCAGCAGAATCCACCGCGTGGCATGGCGGCGGGTTGAGGCGGGGCTCGCTCTTTCTCTTGCGGTGCGTTTGCCTTTGTGGCTGCTCGACGCAGAGCTCGTGACACCACAGTACAGCGCTGACTTCCGTATCTTGTTCGCAGATTCTACGACGCGAGGCGGTCGACCAGCATCTCTTCGCGCGATCTGCCGCATCGGCCCGAACGCGGCATTTCGACGCTGACGCCTTGACGCGGTGCCTTGTCGGATCGTCGAGAACGAGGCCAGGTCCCGTGCTGGCTGGTCGCGAGATGCGCGAAAGCTCGGGCACGCCAGCGCGTGAGCCGGGCGTAAGGCAGGGCTTCCCGCGGGCGACGTACAAGGGCTGCGTCGCAACACGCGCACCAAGGTAGTTTGACTGGAGACGGGCGCCGGGGATCGCTTGCATGGTGTTGAAGTAGCTGCTGTGTGCTGAGCGCTGGACAAGCTCGTTCCAAGCAGCGTACGGTTTGTTCTCGTTGGGCCACATTGTCCCTGCCAGACCCGCGGCGTCCGCATCGGAAAGTCGCCCAGCGCACCATGGCCGAGCGAGTAAAGAGGCTAGACGCCCGTCGAGAAGCGCAGCCTGTCAGGGTTGCAGGCGAGCGAGCGAGCCGCTCGGCGAGTCTCGAGTGCGGCGCACGCTCAGGCCTCTCGTTAGTCCTCGGGGTGCCTGTCTGTCCTCGTCGCAATTCCTAAAAGGCATTGAATCGGAGGCAATGAGCTCTTTGTGCGGGGCATTTCAGCATGGCTCGCTGTGATGCCCCTCCGCACACCGGAATTCCCGGCAGCAGCTCCGCTCGCCAGCTGTCCGAAGTGTCGCCCATGCGCGCGGCTTCGACTCCTCCTTCGGCGTGCGTACGGCCTCTCTGTCTTGCAGCTTCGCGCATCGGCGACAGAGCATGCCCCGAGCGAACCGAATGTGGCGCTGCTCAGGCGACTTTCCCGTTTGTCGGCCCACTCGTCGCACGTGCCGCTCCCGTCGCTCCTCCCGCTTGCCCTCGACCGGCGATACCGACATCGCTGCGCCTCCCCGTACTCGGCGCTTTCTCGGTCCTTTCGGCGGAACCTGCAGCGCCTCGGCCGTTCGGCTCCCGTCCCTTCCTGACATGGGAGGGTCCGACGAGGCAGTGCGGAGGCGGCGCGGGGTCACCGCGCTCGGTGCAGATGGCCGACGTTGCTGCCATCGGGAGCGCTGTTGCTCTTCCTCTTGCTCTCTGCTGCTTGTGTGCTTGTTGGCGAACCGCTTCACTCGCTCAACGCGCGGACGTCAGACTCGCCCTCTGCGCCTCTGCCTCCTCCTCCTCGACTCGCCGACGTCGACCTTCGCCCGGTCATCCGAACAAGAACATGAGCGACAGCCGCATGCTCACTGATCCCACTGGACAATACGGTTATGTCCCTTCAATCTCGCTCGTACGTGGCCCTTCAGACGCTCCCAGGCATCCCCCGAGCAGCGCTGACCTGGTTTGAGCGCGCGCGCAGGGCGTCGTCTTTCTCGTCATCTTCTCCCTGACGGGCCTGACGCACCTTGGCCAAGTCCTGTACGCTCGGAGGTACTGGTGGATGACCTTCATGGTCGTCGGCTGCTTGCGTGAGTCGCCGCCGCCGAGCTCGCCCAAGGAGGGACTCGCTGACCTCGCTTTGTTCGCGACGCAGTCGAGGTCCTCGGCTGGGCTGCAAGGCTCTGGGCGCACTGGCAGCCTTTGTCCTTTGACGCCTACGTTATGCAGTGCGTCTCCCGCCCTGTGTTACTGCACTCGAGCGCGTCGAGCGAGCAACGCGTCCTCGCGCGCGCTCGAACCTTGTCCCGTTCTTCGAAACCTCGCTAACTCAACAACGCCTCTCACACCGCAGGATCTGCTGCCTGATCATTGGCCCGACCTTCTTCTCCGCCGCGCTGTACTGGGCTGGCGGGATCATCATCCAGAACGTCGCGCGCGACAAGAGCTGGCTGTCGGGCAAGTGGTTCAAGACCGTCTACCTGACGGCAGACGTTGTCAGCCTGGTCATCCAAGCTGTTGGAGGGGGCATGGCTGGCTCGGCCGTCGGCACCGACAATTATCAGCAGTCTGAGAACGGGAGCAAGTGCGTCGCCTTGCCCGCCTCGACTCGCTCCGGTAGCGGCTCTCGCTGACTCGGCTCTTCTCGCAGCATCATGCTTGCCGGCATCGTCTTCCAACTCGGTGCGTGCACCTCCGCTGGCATGAGGCAGTCGCTTCTTGAGGCGCTCGGACCCACCGACGCCGCTCCCGCTTCCCCTTCCTCGCTGACTCCCTCCTCCGCTCATACTCAATCTCCTTCGCAGCGGTCATGGTGTTCTATGTCGTCTACATGCTCGTCTGGTACATCAAGGCCCGCTCGCTCGTCGCACGGCAAGGCACTCGCCTCCAGCTCATGCTACTCGCGATGCTCGCCTCGTCGATTGCCATCATCGTTCGTGGGGTGCGTTTGCGCGACTTTCTTCACAGCCCTCAGAGTGCACAGCTCAGCAGTTATGTCTCCCCTTTACACAGTGCTACCGCACTCCCGAGCTCGAGGAAGGCTTCAGCGGCTGGATCGCGCAGCAGCAAATCTGGCAACTTTTCGACGCGATCCCCATCGCGTTTGCTTCCATTGTCCTCAAGTGCGCTCGCCCTTACCCTTTCTTCATCCTCTCACCACCTGACGACGAGTGGCACTGACCCCTCGATTGACGACGCCCCAGCATCATCCACCCGCACTGGTTCCTTGTTTTTGCCCCGGAGCGCTACGCGCCCGAGACCGGCAGCGAGACGACCATGGTGCCGGTGACTGGGGTCAGCGGCGAGAAGTTTGCCACGCCCGCCCGAGTCTGATCGAGCGAGTGGAGCGCGACGACCAAGCGCAAACCATGCGACAACACCCCCCTCTCCTCGACGGTTTCCTCCCATAGACGCAGTGCCTTGTCTCCCATTGTACCTGATGTACGACTTCGCGTGCCCATTCACGAGCCTTCGAGCGAAAGAGCGAGCGAGAGTGCACCGGACGCTCGCAGCGAGTGCACTTCGCTCCAGGGCTCTCCTCTCTGCCTTGTCTTCCAGATGCACGCGTCATTCGAGATCAGGCCGACTTTCAACAGAACGGAGGGGAACAGAGACTGAACGAAGCTACAGCTGCGCGACGAAGAGGATAGGAGAGAGAGAGAGAAGTAGGGGTACTTGACTGCGAGGTCCGAGAGAGTTCTGAGCGCGCCGCCTCACTTGGCGACGCCGAGGTTCGTGTTCTGCATGCCGTGCTCGAGGCCCGTCATCGGCTGCTCCCCGCCGTACTGCTGCTGCTGCTGCTGCTGCGGCTGGTGCTGCGAGGAAGCGGGCGACAGCGGCTGGTGACCGCCGGTCGTCGTTGGGAGGTGCGCGCCCGGGGTCGTCCTGCCGAGCGACGACTTGCGGCTGTGGCGCGACATGCTCGGCGAGCTGCCGAGACCCTGGACCGGTCCCTGTCCGTGCCCGTGTCCCTGTCCGGGGACCTGCGCACCCGCGGGAGCGCCGCCCTGCTGCATCCTCGAGACCGGGTGCGTCGCCGACGAGGTAAAGACGGGCTCGCGGTTGACGTACTCGACCTCGTAGGCCGTGCTCTCGCCGCCGAGCTCGGGGCGCGAGTCGGGGACGAGCTTGTGGCCCTCGCGAGGCTGGGGAGGGCCCATGAGGGACACCCCGCCGGGGACGACGGATGCACCGTGCGGGTGCGAGACGGTGCCGAACGAGCCGGACTGGACCGACGGCGAGGCTGGGTTCGGGTGCTGCTGGGGCATCGCCGACGCCGACTGGGCGGGACCGCCCGAGGGGTTGATCATCGTCGCCGGGGAGAAGTTCGAGTTGAGGCGGTAGCTGATTGAAGAGGCGGGACGAGGGTCAGCCGAGAACGAGGAGGGCGCGAGGAAGAGACGAGCAACGCACAACTCGTGGAGGTCGCGCTGCCACACGGGCATGACAATGGTGTGGTACTGCGGTCGACGGTCACAAACCAAGTCAGCTAGGAAGCTCACACGCGCTGATACGCGAAGCCGCGAGGGGACTGACGTGGTTGACGACGTTCTCGACGACCTGCGTTTCGCCCTTGTCGACCCGGACGCGCTGGTGCGGCACGACCGTGTACGTGCTCATGCTCTGAGCATTGAGGCGCGCAAGGAGAGCGCGGTCGTCGGGCGTGTTGGCGTGCACCTCCTCGACGTGGGTGACGGGCACCTCGCGGTACGAGTGCACCGTCTCGAGGTGGCGCTCGTCAAAGAGGGGCTGGACGTGGTGCTGGACGTGGTGGACGTGACGGTCAACGACGCGGTGGCGCTCGAGCTCTTCAACCTCGTGGATGTGACGGCGCTCGTCTGTCGCGCAGTGCGTGCCAAGGGTCAGCTCGCGGCTTCTCTCAGCCGCGCCCCCGAGACAGGCAAGAGGACGCACTGACGACGGGCTGGAGGTACTTGTGGTCGTGCTCGGCGAGCTTGGCCTGCTCCTCGGAGAGCACAGCGTCGGCGCCAGGCTGAGCGTGGTGGCTGTGCGGCGCCGCCGAGCGTTCCTTGAGGGTAGCGCCGCGCTTGAGGCCGCTCGACTCGTCCTCGCGGCCGACCGAGGGGAGGTCAGCGAGGTCGGCGTTGATGTCGCGGTTCGTCGTCGTCGACGCAGGGGAGACTGCGATGCCGGTGCCGGTGCCGACCTGGGGCGAAGAGGACGCAGCGGCGGCGGGAGCAGCGCCGGCGGGCAGTCCGGACGACCTCGACGGGCTCGTCTGAACCTCGTTGGTGAGAGGGCCCGTCGAGCGCGTAGTGTCGGCGTGAGACGGAGCAGCGGCACCGTCGTGCGAAGTCCTCGATTCGCGGCGAGCTCCAGCTGCCCCCGCACCACCGACGGCGGCGGCCGCCGCAGCGGCACCTCCTGCTCCCGCGCCCGCGCCTGCGCCCGCACCGTGGTGGTTGGACGATGACGAGGTGGAGTGGCGGGCGTTGTCGCGGGTCGTGTCGTGCGAGGTCCTGCCCGCTGACGAGGTCGAGGTGCGCGGGCGGTTGATGGCGTCAGCCTCGCTGCGCTCGTCGGTCGGCGTCTGGTCGACGGTGAAGAAGCCCGAGGGCGATGTCTTCTCCTTGTGCGAGAACAGGCCCATGGCGAGAGTATCAGAGGCTCGGGGCGTCGAGGTAGAGAGCGAGGGAAGAGAGAGAGAGGGAGGCAGTGGTGGGGGGGGGAAGCGAAACCGAGAGCGGGACGAGGAGGCTCTGCGTCAACTGACCTCCCAAGAGCGCGGTCTGGAAGGGCGATCGCAGCCTCCTTAGATTCGCTGCCTCCAGGCCCCCCCGGCCTCGCAGCGAGAACAACGACGTACGTCGACTCAAACTGGCGGCTCCGGAACGACGTCACGCCGAATCGGCCATGCGGCGGGCTCGTCCAGTCCAGTCGACAAGGTCAACCTCGTCTCGCTTTGACATGTCGCGTCGACTGCGAAGCACAGCTTTGTCCACCGACTGACGCCGACTGTGTGCGCAGGGTCGCAGGTCTTTGCGCGGATCACTGGGGACTTTCGAGTCACCCGCGAGGAGCCTCACGCTTCCCTCGCATCTCGCAGTTGTGCACTCACCCGCCCGAAGCTTGCGCGCTGTGAAAGCTGCGGGAGAAGCCCGAGTGGCCTTGCAGACGCAATTGGGCACGACACAGCGTCAATGCAGACCGAGGAGGGCGTGCACGAAACAATGCTCCCTCAGGTTGCCATGCAGTCTGCGTGCCGCGCGGGGAGAGGATCAACCTCGGGTTCGCGCAGCAGAAGGGAGCACACACGCACAGTCTGGCTGCTTGTCCGCAGGGTTCAAGGCCCACGATCTGTCAATTAGTGAAGTGAAGGGGGCAGCGTCAGCAGCAGTGCGTGTACAGGAAGAGAGGTGGACCCCGGGTCAGCACTCACGGCATCGTGACGGTCCGTCCTGCGCCGCCCTGGATGGCGAACGTCTATGGGAAGAATCAGGAGGTGTCAGCAGAGAGCTTGAGCACCGCTGGGCGTTGCCGCACAGCCCGCTCTCAACAGCAGCAAAGGCAGGGCGAACGGGGCGCCGCCACCGTCGCCTCGAGTTCGAAAGAGCGAGACGCACCGCGACAAAGACAAACACCTGCGTGCCGCCATCAAGCGCAGCCGAGAGCAGAAAGTTGTACTTGCGGAACCACGTGGAGCGATGCTTGCGCAGGTACCACTGCGACACGAAGGCGAGGACGACGCAGAAAAAGTTCTGCGAGTTGATGCCCGCGTTGAGGTAGCCGAAGGCGTAGACAAAGAGGGGCACGACGACCTTGTCGGCGCCGAGGCAGGGGAAGAAGCGGTGCAGGGCGTAGAAGGGGAGCGGGCACGCGAGGCCGATCACGACCGCCAACGGAATCACCAGGTAGGTGCTGTGCACTTGTCGCTTCGTCAGTATGACGTGACTTTGGAGGGCACACAGAGGGAGAGAGACAGAACGGACCCAGAGGGGCCGTACATGTGCTGCACGTCGGGGACCACTCGTCAGCTGCCGCCATCGCGAGGGACATAAGGCGTTAAGACGTACCTTGGCTAACGCCCCCCACGTCACCGCCTCAGTGTTGAACGACTGGACGTTCTGGCCCGACCAGAAGTTGTTCCCTTGGACGTCGGTCAAGAGTTCGCGGTGCGACGAGATGATCTGCTTCATGATGATCAGCTGCAGGATCGCACCGACGACAGTCCCGAGCGTCTGCATCGACAAGGTTGTGCGAGGCGGGATCTTGGTGTACCTGACGCGGCAAGAGAGGTCAAGTCAGGTTAGCCCGCCCGCTGGCCGCTCTCGAGGGGGAGACGCACTGGGCGAGCTTGAGGTCGACGGCCATGTTGATGCCCTGCGTGACCGACGACGACGAGTAGAGCGCAAAGTACTGCACTCGCAAAGGCGTCAGGTCCGATGCAGCGGGGGACCCAGCAAAGAGGCGTGCGAGGGAGTGACGGAGGGAGAGGCTGCGCACCATGTTGGCCTGGGGGTTACCCGGCACGACCGCCGCGCCGAGCATTTGTGCAAGCGTCGTGAGGCCCACCTGCCAGCCCGTAATGGCGTAAAAGACAGACAGCACCGGCAAGAAAACTGCGGCGATGAGGATGGCGATGAGGAGCGCCCACCACGGTAGGTGCGAGTGGCCGGTGTCTGCGACGGACGGAGTCGTCAGTGCATAGGGTTCGACCACACGCTGAAGCAGGTGCGTCAGGCGCTCGTGGAAGACGGAGGGCGCACAGCACGTCGCCATAGCCATTGCGAACGAGGACAGGACGATCCCGCCGTAGACCCACCTGCGCGCGGGATGCTCCTGCGTCAGCTTTCGAGGCGCTCAGATGCACCAATCAGGCCAGAAGAGAGAAGGGGACAAAGCACATTGGCACCTCTGAGTACACGCGCATCTTGGCATAGTGAGCGTCGTGCACAACGCCCTTGCGGAACGCCTTCGCCGCGTTGACGATCGGCTCGCGGTACCACAGCGCTACGTAGGTGATGGTTGCGCCGATGGCGAGGTTGCACCCGAGGTAGTACATGCCGTACGACGGGCATAGCCAGGGGAGGCCTTGCTCGCCGAGCGCGGTCGAGTTGAGCGTGTAGTCGGCGTTGAGGATGAGCGACTGGTCGTACTGCGTGCCTGTGGCGTCGCCCCGGAGAGGAGAGTCAGGGGCTGTGCGGCGGGGCGCAATGAGGGACAAGAGTGGGGGGAGTGGCGTGCGCACCGTTCTCAAAGAACAAGTCCTGGCTCATGAAGGGAAAGTTGTGTGCCTGCCAGACGTTGTTGGCGTACATTGCGCACGCGATGATGGCGCAGACGGCACAGCCAGCGTAGATCGAGAGCTGTGTTGCGAGCGGCGTGTAGAGAGGGCCGGCGCCGCTGATGTACGACCAGTCGAAACTGCACGAGTGGCGCGGTCGGTCACTGTCTCGACGGCTACAGAGACAAGACGAGATCCACGCACCAGAACTGAAAGAGCCCCATGCCTTCGTTCGGGTAAGAGCCTGGAGGAAAAGCGCAGGAAGGGGGCGAGAGGCAAGGAGCGGGTCGGTGCGCGCTCCGGGACAGCTCAAGGAGAGGCAGCACACACCTCCAAAGATGCGCGTGACCCAAGCGGAATCCTGCCGCGCGAGACAGAAGATCGAGATGCCCGTGAGAGACGGCGCGATGAACTGACCGCATCGCAGAGGCGAACATGCCCGCGGGGTCAAGTCAGCTCTCGCGCGAGACGACTGCTTAACGGGAAAGCGGAGAGCGCACCTCGGGGATCCACTCCCACACAAATATGCCGACAAAGACGACGAGGAAGAACCTGAGTCGTCGGCGCTGCGCCGTGTAGTCCTTGTCGCGGTGCACGAGGTCGAACAGCTGGACGACGGGGATCAGGCTCGGATACACGCAGTAGGTCGGGAAGACGATGACGGCGCGACACAGTCCGGCGAGGCCGTAGCCTGGGAGGGCGAAGAGAGTGAGAGTCAGTCCCGGTTGACGGTCGGAGTGTGAAGAGGGAGACGGCGCACCGAGGAGCTGCGAGCCGATGAGCGTAAAGATGGCGACGCCGTAGTTCGCCTCGAGGTTGTAGTAGAGCTCGTCGGCGGCAAACACGTTGATGGCCTGCGCCGAAGCCGTCGCCGTGGCGCACATGATGTTGATCGCAACGTGCCTGCGTTGGCAGCGCGCGAGAGCGCACGGTTAGCGGCTAACTTTGACCCCACGACAGCAGAGCAGTCACGAGCTCGCGCACGCACTCCTTGAGGTTGAACTCGCACGGGTTGAGCAACGCCCAGAACCGCCCGCGCGACGCGTTGGGGAGGGCGGCGCTCCATGCGCGTCCGAGGATGAACGAGATGACGATGAGGAACAGCTGAGAGACGGTGAGGCTCGTTGGCCGGAAGTAGAAGATCTGGCCGAGCACGGCAGAGAAGCAGGTCAGGCCGAGTCCTGCGGCGCGGTCGAGGCGGGAGGGACGAGGAGTAGGAGGAGGACAAGTCAGCGAGGGTGCGGGCGGCAGAGTGGGCTGAGATACGACGCACCGAGGATGTACATGCGCAGCGTGTGGATCGGCATGGTCGGATCATCGTCAAGCGACAGGCAGCGCGTGCCGAGATCAGCCGCGGTCTGCAAGCGTCCGCGAGAGGCGTCAGCTGTGCTGTCCAGAGGCGGAGCACGCAGCCCTCCCGACAGGCGCACCTCAATCGGCCGCTCCTTGCCGTTGGCGAGCACGTCCTCCGCATCGAGCTCGTCCGCCTCGCGCGCAGCAGGGTCCGTCGCGCGGTGAGGGGCGACATCGTGCGCCGAGGTGCGCGCCGTGGGTTGCTCTTCGAAGGCGGCCTTGTCCTTGTCTTCGTCGTCGTCGAGGTCGAGGCCGGCAGCGCCGGGGGTCGTCTCGCCCGAGACGGGGAGGGTCGGAACCGTGTCGGGAGGCGAGGAAGTCGCGCCGGGGGCGCGGGCAAGGGCGCCGAGGGGGACCGAGAACGAGTCCTGCCGCTTGAACGGGTTGCGGACGCGCACCATCTCGTCCGATCTGGGATTTTGTGCAAGAGGCAGAGAGCGTCAAGAGCGAGAGAGAGAGGGAGTCTCGTGAGCCCGCAGGGGGAAGAAAAAAGCAGTTCGACAGGCCGGGCGAGAGAGAGTCGAACCCTGTCAATCAGTGTCTCAGGTCGCGACCGCGATCTGATTGCGGGCCCGAGGCCGCCTCCCTCGAGACTCGACCTCCCGTTTTTGGGCGCGCGACGACGTGCGGAGTGTGGAGAAAGGTGGAGAGACCGGACGTCCACGTGGAGCGGGAGGACCGGCCGCGCAGCGAGGAGCAGCCCGGACGGGGCAGGGGCGACGGTGTCGAGCGAGCGGAAGCAGCGAGCTCGAGGCGGGGCGAGCGGGAGGAGCGGCTTCCGGGGCGACGGGCAACACATGTCGCAAGCAGCATCTGTGGGTTGAAGAAGACCAGGAAGAATGAGCGACGCAGCGCGCAGATCGCAAGGGGAACGTACCTGGTTGCGACCACGGCGCCCCCTTGCAAGCGCGTCTATGTACAAGTCCCCTCGCTCCGCCGCCACAAGCGCCTTCTCCCCGCACCGCTGCTCACCACCACCCAACCCCGCCGCCGCCGCCTCCCCCACTATACGGATTCCTCGACCCCCACCTCGCCCCCTGTCCCGATCCCTGCCCCTGTCCCTGCGCACGCCGGGGCGGCGCCGTCTGCCACGCGCCGTACCCGTCGTTGTGCTCCTCCTCCCCCTCCTCCCGGTGCGACCGCGGTGCGAAGCGCGGCTCGGCGCGCGAAGGCGACGGCGCGGGGCGCGCGCCCGGCGCGGCGCGGAAGTGCTGCTGGTCGGGGTGGGGGCGGGTCGAGGCCCGGCTGCCCGTGGAGGAGGGGGCCTCCGAGGGGTGGAGCTGGCCCGGGAGGGGACGGCGCGGTGCGTGTGCGGAAGGGGCTGTCGGAGAGGAGAAGGCTGCATGAGCGAGGGAAGGGCCGACCGGGAGGAGGAGAAGGGAGCGCCAGACTGACCTGCTTCGGCGGTCTGGCTCGTAGGCGGTGGGCCGCGAGCCCAGGCGTTCGATTGCCCGTTGGGTGCGCGCTCACGCTCGTCGGCATCCTTCCTTGCGCCATTCGCTGCTGGCCGCGCATGCTCCGCCTGCCGGGGCTGCGGCGGGGGCACTTGGTCGCCCGACGCCTTGACCCACACGGGACCAATCTCGCCGCGCTCTCTGGCCTCCCAGCAGTCCCTCCTCCACCTCTCTACGCGCTGCGCCTCGCCCTCGACCGCCTTGACGAGAGCCTTCCTCTGACCCCTCACCTCGAGGTCTCCCCCGCTGTCGACGGCATCGAGCTCGGTCAAGAGGCGGGTCAGGGCCTCTTCGTAGCCGTGCACGGGTGCATTGCTTGGCGTAAAGGCGAGTTTCGGGGACGATGACGAGGCTTTGGGGGAGAATTCGAGGTCGGAAGGGTGGGGAAGGCGGAGGTCGCGCTCGAGGGCGGCGAAGCGGGCGGCGAGGGCGGCGAGGGTGCCGAGTGCCTGGGTGCGTTCGTCGACTGGATGGCTGGGGGAAGGTCCTGGCGGGGTGCGAGGGCGGGACGAGGGGACCGACGCAGCTGGTGCGGGAGGCGGTGCGTCACGGCGGTTGCGACTCGGGGGAGGCGGCTGAGAGCGAGAGCGCGCCCACGGCTTGCTAGAGTTGAATGTGGGCATGGCGTGTCGTCGGGCTCTAATCCAGCGAGGCAAGAGGAGAGGAGAGAGAGGAGTCCCTCATCAGCTCCGAGGGGGTTCGGTCCTCGCTGACCTGCGTCCAAAGGATCGAGTCCACGCTTCAGAGACCTCTGAGCAGATGGCTGCAGACAAGCCAACTCGCCCAGGAACCGAGCTGCACGCGCTCCTTGGCCTGTCGCCCTCGGCACCTCAACTCGCTGCGTTCCTCTCCGACCTCGAGTCCTCGACGAGCCACCCTGCACCACCACCGCCAGAGGTCAAGCCCTACTCCGACATTGTCTACCTCAACTACCGCCACATCGGCCTCTCGCTCTCGTTCGCACCCTCGGCCGGGTACCGCCCCTCCCCCACTTCGTCCCTCGACGACATCCGACGAGAGGGCGACGCCGGCAGGCTCAAGTGCACAGGCGTTGACCTGTACAACCACGACGCTGCGGCGAGACCCCCACCCAGGGACAAGGGCAAGGCGCCGAGGCAGCGCGCCGAAGACCGCTGGGAGCGCTTCCCTGCCTACCCGGTCTTGCTCCCCTCGCCGTCCTCCTCCGCGTCCTCCTCGTCACCCGGTGCTGCTTCAACTCCGAGCACCGACTCCAGCACCACCACCACCTCCCCCGTCTCCGCCCCCGCCCCACAAGCCAACCCCGCCCCCTTCCCCCTCGACCCCACCACGACCGGCTCGTCGCTCCTCTCGCACCTCGGCGAGCCCACCCGCAAAGGCGGCGGCTCGTCGTCGACGCCCGCGCTCGGCATCTGGACAGAGTGGACCCCGCTCGGGGTCATGGTCGAGTGGGCGAGCAGCGGCCTCGGCGCGTGGGACAAGGGCGGCGAGAGTACCTGGAGGTGCGTGAGCGTGTTTGAGCCGGGCGGGGGCGGGGCGAAGGGAGGGGCGTAGCGAGGGAAGGGTTCGCAGGCAACGAGTGGTCTGCTCGGCAGGGAGCTGCGGCGAGTGTTTCCGCCGCTCGGGGAGGCCTGAGCGAGAGCTGCAGGACGAAGTCTCCACGACGAGGGGCCCCTGCACCTGTGCCCGCCCTGGCCTGTCGCGCGAGGGCCTCCCTGCACGACCGCGACCTGTCAACTCGCTCGCGTCCCTGCCCCAGGCTCGCTCAGCCCGTCCCAGCCTGCCCGCCCGCCTTTTAGCGCCTGCTTGCCTCCGTCACGTCGCCCTCGCGAGCGTCCGTCTCGCCTTGCTCTCGTCAGAAGCACACATCCGTCTCGGTTGTCAGCGAGAAGAGGGCTTGTCACCGCGGCGCAGCAAGTCGCGACGCTTTGCCAGGCAGCGTGTTCTCGAGTCTGCCTCTCGTGTGATGAAGAAAGAGGTGTGGATGCGTTTGCAGCGTCTAGAAGGAAGACAACGACAAGAGGAGAAAGGGGAAGGTGGGAGAAGGCCCAAACGGGGGAGGAAGGCAGGGTGCTTTCTGCGAAGACGGGAGAGGAGCGCTCTACGCCTTGTAGTAGCCGCCGTCGAACCCGCGGTCGAAGCCGCGACCGTAACCATCACCCTTGAAGCCGCCGTCGTATCCTGCGAGCGGAGGCGGGGTGAGCGAGGCGAGTGAGTGAGGGCGCCCGAGCAGAGGAAAAGCGGGGAGGGGAGAGGGGCGCACCGCCGTTGTAGCCACCCTCGCCGCCGTAGCCGCCGCGGTTGTAGCCGTAGTTGTTGTCGTAGCCTGTGCGAGGGGAGGGAGTCAGGGCGGGGGAGGTCAGCCGGGGACGAAGCAGGTAAGGAAGGGAGAGAGAGCGCGCACCCTTGCCGCCGTAGCCGCCGCTGTAGCCGCCGAAGCCGTTGCGGCCGCCGTCGTACCCGCCGTAGCCTGCGCGCGGTGACTGTCCGGCTCAGCCTCGAGCTCGCAAGAGAGAGCGAGGCAGAGAGAAAGGAGGGCAGCGACGCACCGCCGAGGCCGCCATCGAACTTGCCGCCGTGGCCGTACCCGCCCCTGCTGTAGTCGTGGTGTCCGTACCCGCTGCCGTAGCCTGTGCGAGGTGTGCCATCGATGGAGTCAGCGCAAGAGAGATCGCGAGTGGAAGAGAGGACGAGAGAGCGCACCGCCGTAGCCGCCGAGGCCGTCAAAGCCGTTGTTCCAGTCGCCGAGCGAGAACAGGCCGTCGTAGTCGTTGAAGCCGCGCTTCGAGTAGCCGTGGCCGCCCTTGCCGCTGTCGTCGACAACGGCCGTGTTCTCCTTTGCGACTGTCGGTGGGCGAGAGGCAGGGGGCGTCAGAGGGAGAGAGCGGCACACAGGAGGAAAGGGACGGGGGCACACCGTTGGCGTTGTGCTCCTTGTACGAGAACTGCTTGTAGCAGAAATCTTCGTAGTAGAACTCCTTGTCGTTCGAGTCCTTCTTGACGCCGTCAAACAGGAACACGTCCTTGCCCTTGTCTGCGAGGCCGGGGGCGAGGTCGGGGTCCTCGAGGTCAACGCGCGAGTCTTCGCCCTCTCCCACCAAGCAAGAGCGAGGAGCGCACCGTCCGTGACGAGGACCTCCTTGTTGTACTTGACCTTGTGCTTGGCGACGTCGGCGTACAGGTTGCGGTAGCAGATCTCCTTGAGCGAGACCTTGAGCGCCTTTTCTTGCTTCTCGAGGTCCGTGTCCTTGACGACGTCGAGGCCGCCGCCGTGACCTGCGAGAAGGGGGAGGACGCAGGGGAAGCGGTCAGTCTGGCGCTCGAAGCGGAGAGGAAGAGAGGGGAGGGCACGCACCACCGTCCGGAGCCGCGATGGCAAGCGAGGCGCCCGCCAGCGCGAGGAGAGTCGAGGTGAGCATGCTGGAAGTCGAGGTCGGGGTTCGAGCGAGGGGGAGGACGAGAGGCGGGCGAGTGAGAGGAACGAGAGAGAGAGGGAGAGAGAGAGGCGAGCCGAGGGGGTCGTCAGGCTCGAGGCCGTTCGTCCCACCCTCGCTGCGAAGCCCTCGCAGCAGGATGACCCACGAAGCTTGGCGCTGCACGGCGAGACGCTCATCGCGACTCGGGGGAAGGTGGGACGGAGGACAAATCGCGCAGGACCGCGAGCGCCGAGCCCGTGCGTGTCTCGGAAGGGAGTCACGTAACGCTCAGCGTGTCTCCGAGCAGCACCGCCGGTTCATAGAGCGAGAGAGCGAGGGTCAGTGGGGAGGACGTCCGGACGAGGAGGCGAGGGCCCGGTCGCTCGTCGCATCGGCCGGACCGAGCTGCGACAGCCACTGAGAGGTGCAAGCACGTCTGCTAAGCGTAATTGAGCCACTCCGGCGCTACGCAAGGCGGTCTGTCAAGCGCGAGGAGCCTCTCCCCGGCTCGAGCCTGATGAGGCCTCGGCCGCTCGCCTGTGGCGCAGCGGGCGGCGCTGGCTGAGCGCGATCGGCCAGAGAGAGAGAGAGAGAGAGAGAGACCAGTGGGCGCTGGGCGAAGCGCGGGCCAGGAAGCGCTGACCGAGGCGAGGTGCGGAGGACGGACCTCCTCCCTCCCTCTCTTCGACCGTCCCATCTCCTCCCCCTTCGCTCTCTCTTCCCCGCACCACTCTTACTCTCTCGGCACAAGCAGCAGTGACTCACGAAATGTCCCTCGCCTGCGGTCCGAGCCAAGTCTCAGGTCTCCCGGTCTCGAGAGCCCCCTCCGGCCTCCCTTCCTCCTTCCTCCGCGCTCACTGGCCGAGCTTCTTGATAATCTCGTGCGTGTACTGCCCTCGTCGACGCCCACGGGCTTCTCGGCCTTCAGCCGTCGATGGGCACGGTCGAGCAGCGCTTCTCGAGCACTCGTCGTGCTCGCGAGCGAGGACAGGCACCGTCTACACGTTCCAGCTCCCCTCACCCCCGCCCTACAGGACAGACAGACAGACCCGCTCTCTAGAGCTTGGAGATGATGCCCTGGGTGAACTGCTGCGTCGAGCTCTTGCCGCGCAGGTCCCGGGTGCAGTTGCCCTCGGCGATGGTGCGCAGCGTCGCCGACTCGATCTTGTCGGCAAAGTCGTACATCTGCATGTGCCGCATCATCATGGCGCTCGACAGGATGAGCGCCGTAGGGTTGGCCATCCTGCGAGCGGGGGGGGGGAGACGAGGAGGTGTCGCGCGGGGCGGGTCGAGGGAGGTCAGCCGGCGCAGAGCCTGGCAGGGAGAGAGCAGGGACGCACCCCTTGCCAGCAATGTCGGGCGCCGAGCCGTGGACAGCCTCAAAGATGGACGCGTCCTTGCCGATGTTGCCCGAGGGGGTGAGGCTGTGGCGAGGAGGAGGAGGAGAGAAGGAGGGAGTGGGGGTCAGTTCGTTCTCCACTCGCGCGCGGGGGCAGTCTCGCTGCTCTGTGCAGAGTGTGCAAAAGGGGAAGAGAGACGCACCCGAGGCCACCAATGAGGCCGGCGCACATGTCCGACAGGATGTCGCCGTACAGCTGCGCGCACGCACTCCCCACCCGGTCAGCCAGCCCTCTTCCTCGCCCGCCGCCCGCCCTCGCAGCAACACACACACACCCGAGTCCAGTCAAAGTGCGACGCACGTTGGGCATGACCATGACGCGGTCGGCGTACGGGCCCGGGTTCTGCACGATGCGGAGGCAGACGCGGTCGAGGAGGTCCTCGTCGTACTTGACGTCCGGGTACTCGGGCGCGAGCTCGCGGCACGCGCGGAGGAACATGCCGTCCGACATCTTCCTGTGCGCGCGGCGCAAGGAGAGGGAGAGCGGTGGACGGCCTGGTCAGAGGAAGCCCTACTACTGGAGGGGGAAGGGAGGGACGAAGTGGGCGCACATGATGGGCGCCTTGTGGACGGCCGTGACGTGCAGGCGGTTGTTGGCGCGGGCGTACTCGAACGCGTAGCGGGCGACGCGGGACGACGCCTCGTGCGTGATGAGCTTGATGGACTGGACGACGCCGTCGACGACCTCGTGCTCGATGCCCGAGTACTCGCCCTCGGTGTTTTCGCGGATGATGACCGTGTCGACGTTGTCGTAGGCCGTCTTGTAGCCCTCGACCGAGCGGCACGGGCGCACGTTGGCGTACAGGTTGAACGTGCGGCGGAGCGTCAGGTTGAGCGAGACGTGGCCCTTGCCGACTGCGCGTGCGCGGGCAAGTCGAATCAGAGGTAAGTCTCTTTCACTTCGGGGACACGGCGGCGAGGGTGCCACGCACTCGGGGTAGCGAGGGGACCCTTGAGCGCGATCGTGTTCTTCTTGATGCTCGAGATGGCGTCGGCGGGGATGGTCGAGACGCCGTCGACGAGGATGGGGGCGACCGAGACCTCCTCCCACTTGATGGGGACCTTTGCGACGTCAAAGATCTCCTTGACCGACTGGGCAATCTCGGGACCGATGCCCTGTGTGCGCGTGCGAGGGGCGTGGTGAGCGAGGAGCGCGGGCAACGCGGAAGAGAGCGGGGGGGGGGGTTGCGCGACGAGAGGGGAGACGCACGTCACCGGGGATGAGGGTGACGTTGACGGTGCCTGTTTTGACGGTAAGGTCGAGCCGTGTGTCAGTCGTGGGTGCCCGAATGCGAGGAGAGGAGAGGGGAGACGAGCCGTCGGGGTTGGTGTTTGGGACAAAGTTGCCCGTGCCCTTGCTGGCCGGGGTCGCGTACGCGCGGGTGGCCTGGGTGCAGTGTGGATTGAGCGGGCAGGCGAGGCAGGAAAGTCACACGGGCGAGAGAGAGAGCGAGTGAGGGCAGAGGGGCCGAGGTCAGTTGAAGGCAAGGGGGGGAGGAGAGAGAGGGAGATTCAAAGGGGACACGCACGGGGATGGCGCGGGTGGCCGAGCGGAGAGAGGTGCGGGCAAACATGGGGATCTACTACTCGACGAGGCACCCGGGGGACGAGACGGAGGAGGAGGAGGACGAGGGCGAGCCGAGGTCTCAGCCGCTCTCGGCGTCGGAGCTCGCTCGCCTCGCCCTCAGCTCCTCCCCCCCTTGCCTGTGTCCCCCTCGCCCTTGCCCTGCTCCCTTCCAGGTCACGTCCCCCTTCGAGTGCCCAACGCAGCATGTTCCCCAAGCCTCAGCTCCTCCGCCCCGCCGCCTCGGCCCTCGTGCGTCCCCCTCACACTGTCTCTCTCTCCCCCCTCTCTCTCCCTGCAGCTCGTCGTCGCTGCTCCTCACCACCTGCACGCTCACGGACACCCACCCTCGCCCACCTCGTTCCTCGTCCCACTCGCTCCACGCGCACCCTACCCCTCCTGCCCTTCACCCCCTCCCCCTCGCGCTCACCCTCCCCGCAGGCCGGCCAGGCGCGCACCGCGACCACGCTCGGCGTCAACATCTCCAAGCCCACCCCGGTCGTCCCCACAAAGGTGCGCGCCCTCGCCTTCGTCTCTCGGCCGTCGCACACCCACTTGGCGTTCCCCCGCTGACCTCCCTCCTCGCGCTCTCGCTCGCGCTCTCGCTCTCGACAGTACGGCGGCGTCTACTCGGTGCGCCTCCTCTTTCTCCCTGTCTTGCACTCTCCGCCGAGCACAAACTGACCCGAATGGGCGGGCACGCAGGTCACCCTCATCCCCGGTGACGGCGTCGGCAAGGAGATCACTCAGTCGGTCGAGGAGATCTTCGAGGTGCGCCCCTGCACCCCGCCGCACACTGTCTGCGTAAGTCCTTGATCTTACTAACCCACCGCACTCGGACGCAGCACGCCAACGTCCCCGTCGAGTTTGAGAAGTTCAACGTGTCGGGCGACACGACCGAGGATGCGGCCCTCTTCAAGCGCTCGATGGACTCGCTCAGGCGGAACAAGGTCGGCCTCAAGGGTGCGTTGCCAGCATGCGACACAGAGCCTAGCATTGGCCCCCTCGCTCAGTACTGACGCTCTCGGACGCGCGCGCACGCGCACGTGGACAGGCATCCTCTACACCCCGGTCGAGCGCTCGGGACACACGTCGTGGAACGTCGCCATGCGCCAGCAGCTCGACATCTACGCGTCGGTCGTCCTGTGCAAGTCGGTCCCCGGGTTCCCGACCCGCCACCGCGACGTCGACTTTGCCATCATCCGCGAAAACACCGAGGGCGAGTACTCGGGCCTCGAGCACCAGTCGTCGCCCGGCGTCGTCGAGAGCCTCAAGATCATGACGCGGCACAAGACGGAGCGCATCGCGCGCTTTGCGTTCGACTTTGCGATCAAGAACGGACGCAAGCACGTGACGGCCGTGCACAAGGCCAACATCATGAAGCTCGGCGACGGCCTCTTCCTCAACACGTGCCGCCGCGTCGCAGAGGAGTACAAGGACTCGGGCATCACCTTCTCCGACATGATGTGCGCTCCTTTCCCCTCTCTCTCGCTGCATCTCCCGCAACTAGACTGACCCCCGTATTCGCCCCCCCCTCGTGCGCAGCGTCGACAACACGTCGATGCAGCTCGTCAACCGCCCGCAGCAGTTCGACGTCATGGTCATGCCCAACCTGTACGGCTCGATCGTCAGCAACATTGGCGCCGCGCTCGTCGGCGGGCCGGGCATCGTCCCCGGTGCCAACATCGGCCGCGAGTACGCCCTCTTTGAGCCGGGCTGGTGCGTCTCCTTTCCTTTTCTTTTGCCTGCCCTCTTTTTTACTCTCTCACTGTCGTGTGGCACCTGTGCCTCGCTGCTGCGCTTGCGAGCGGGGGCTAGCACGGCTTGGCGCGCGTCGCGCGAGGTGGGAGCAAACAGCCGGCCTGACTGACTGACCCCTCGCCTCGTCGCGCCCCGTTCTCCTCCCCCCTTGCCACAGCCGTCACGTCGCGAAGGACATCGAGGGTGCGCCCTGCCCTGTGCTCTCTCTTCGTCCGCATGACGGGACACGCTGACTCGACGGTTCGGCCCCCGCCCCCCGCAGGTCAGGACGTGGCCAACCCGAGTGCGATGCTCCTCTCGGCGGCGATGATGGTGCGTCCCTCTCGCCCGTGCCGCCCTCGCGTCTGCGACAGTGCGTGAGCCTCGCGAGACTCGTCCGCTGACTGCAGGACCATGTGGCCGCGGGGGACGACAGCTCCGCCACCTCGGCCTCGACGCGCACGCCAACAACATTGCGGCGGCGACGTACGGCGTCATCGAGGCGGGCAAGGTGCGCCTCCCTCTCTCCCTCATTCTCTCTCCGGCCCTCCTTACCCCCTCCCCCTGGCACTCCTCACTGACCACTCGCACCGCACCGCCGCCCGCGCGCACCAGATCCGCACCCCGGACATGGGCGGCAAGAACTCGACGACCGACTTTACCCAGGCCGTCATGAAGGCGCTCAAGTAGACGGGTCGCTCGCCACCCCCCCGGGCTGGCCGTCCCCCCCCCCCCTTGTTTTCTCCTCTTTCTTTCTCGCTTCGCTGGCCGACGGTAGTGCGGCGCTGGTTATAAAGGATGTCTCTTCTCGTGCTGTGCGTGCGCGGGCTCGAGGGGGAGATCAGAAGGAGACTCGCGCGCGTGCGTGAATGTCAAGAGAGGGCAGAGGCCGCTCGAGTGGCAGGAGCGGCAGGGCGTTTCTGTCTTCGATACAGAGTGGCCTGTGTGACGGTGAGCACCCAGCACGGAAGCCTGCAGGTCGGAGGCCAAAGCGCAAGTCCGCGGAGAAGCACGCCCCGCCGGCCCGGCCCGTCCTCATCTCGTCCAAGCTCCCCCTCAGCCGACCTCACTTGTCCCCGCCTCGTTCGCGTCCCGCCATGGCGCGCCTGCCCACTCAGCCCGCCCAGCAGCAGCAACAAGCGCGCGCCGTCCCGCTCCGCTCGGGCTTCTTTGCCCTCCCTCTCAGCGGCGGCAAGGTGCACCTCTTCGCGCGCCTGCACCACAGCGACGACGACGCCGCCGCGGAGGAGGAGGGGCAGCAGCACGGCACCAAGGGCAAGGAGCTCTTCGTGACGGGGTTCCCGCACGGCACGACGGCCAAGGGGCTCAAGGCTGCGCTGGCGAAGGTCTGGGGGGGAGACGACGAGGCGAAGGCGCTCAAGGTGCGGGAGGTGAGGATGCTGCCGCTCGCCGTGGAGGGGACGGACGCGGTGAGTGTCCTGAGGAAGGAGCTTGCTGCTGCGGAGGGGAATGACGAGGGCGGGGACTACATGCCGTTGTTCGACCCGTCTGCCGCCGCCGCCGCTACCGCTGCTGGGCCCGACCCGTCCTCCTCCTCGGCGATCGCGACCTTCTCCTCCGCACCTCCCTTCCCTCCAGCACCCTACGACGCCTCTCACCCTCTCACCCTCCCCGCCGCCGCGTCCTTCCTCTCGCTCTCCCGCGCGCGCCACACCCTCGCGCGCCCGCCCCGCTCCCTCGTCACCTCCCACGTCGACGCCTGGATGCGCTCGTTCGACGCCCGCCGCGCGGCGAGCCTCCCCGTCGGGTACAGTGCCGAGCGCGCCGCGGCGCAGCGCGAGCTCGCCGCGCGCGAGGCCAAGAAGGCGGCCAAGCAGGCGCGGCGGTTGGGCAAGAACGGCCGCGTCGTCGTCGTTGGCGAGCCCAAGGAGGGCAGCGCGGCTGAGGCCCTCGCGAGGCATGCGGCGCTGCAGGCCAAGCTGGCGGACCCGAGCTACAACCCGGACGAGCTGGACGAGGGCGAGTGGACGACCGTGTCGCGCGGGGGCAAGCACGGCAGGAGCCTCTTGCCTGCCGGGGTCGAGCCCACTGTGCAGGGGTACGGCGGGGTCAGTGTCAAGGTTGCGGGCAAGAAGAGGGGCGCGAGGAAGGCCGACGACGAGGTCAAGCACGACGCGGGCATCAAGAAGATTGTGGGCGAGGGCTTCTACCGGTTCAACAAGGCCGAGGGGCGCCGCAAGGGTGCGGTTCCAGGTCCTCTCACTCGAGTGCGACCATGTGCTGATACCGACGGTCCGCCGCCGCAGAGCTCGCCAACCTCAAGGCGCGGTTCGAGGAGGACAAGCGCCGGGTGGACCGCTTGCGCGGCAACGGTGCAGGGGGACGTGGCGGTGGACGCGGCGGAGGACGTGGTGGTGGCGGCGGTGGCCGAGGCAGGTTCAAGCCGTACTAGGGGTGTTGAATCTGCGCGTGTTTTGCACGGGAGACGGGTCCTGCTGTCCGGTCGCCGAA
This sequence comes from Rhodotorula diobovata, assembly GCA_006352295.1. Taxonomy (NCBI): domain Eukaryota; kingdom Fungi; phylum Basidiomycota; class Microbotryomycetes; order Sporidiobolales; family Sporidiobolaceae; genus Rhodotorula; species Rhodotorula diobovata. Next base: position 13,525 of record SOZI01000107.1, on the reverse strand, counting down.
AGCCACCGCTCGCGCCGCCCGCTCGGTTTCACGCCGTCACCTGCTTTTCCTGCCGCGCTTGCTCACTCGCACGCCTGTCCTGGCTGCTGTTTGGTTCTCTCGACCACACGCGAACGTCCACAGCTGCGCTGCCCCTCCCCGTTGAGCCTTGTTTGCGGATCCCCCCCACCTCATCGCCGACTCGGATTCTGCAGGGCTCTCTGTCATCGGACACGACCCTAGGACCGCTACTGAGCCGCGTCCTCCGCCCTCAGAGCTCTCATCAACCGCTCGGGCTCAGCAGCCGCCCTGCCAGAGGCACCGCAAAGCCACGATGGAGGCGGTTCCCTCGGCCGGCGACGACCCGAGCATCTTCACCGTCCCCTCGAGCTGCCCGGCGGACAGCGCGGATGGCCACAAACACCCTCTACCACACCCTTCTACCCCTCAGAAACGCCCGCGCGCCAAGGCGCACCGCCTCTCGACGGCCCTCTCGCTCGTCGAGTCGCTCACGACCCCTCCGCCAACCTACGAGACGGCAACGCGCTCCGCCTCGTCCCCTCCTTCTCCTTCCACCCGCCGGCGTGCACGCACTCCTCGCCGCGCAGCCCAGCCCGCCTCCGAGTCGAGCGCGGCAGAGGACCGAGACTCTGACGACCCGACCAGCGACTCGGATGACCCGCTCAACCACCTCCTCCGCCTGACGGGCTCCCTCGTCTCGACGTCGACTTCGATCCTCGCCTCGTCGACCGCGCTGCACTCGTCCCTCTCGCGACTGCTCGCGTCGGACGCCGTCACGCGCCCGCCGCGCCCGGGGCACGACGGCGCGCGGGCAGAGCTCGAGCTGAGGAGCGAGCTTGACGCTGCGGAGAGAGTCGAGGAGAGGCTGGTGGAGCTCGAGGGCGCGGCGGAACGCTGCCTCGGCGCGAGGACCGGCGGGGCGGGCGGCGGCGAGAGCAAGAGTGGGAGGAGCCCGCGCGGGGGGCGGGAGCGCGCCGAGAGGCCGCGGACGATCTACGCAACGGCGACCGGCGCAGGATCAGGCTTCCTGGGCGGGCTCGAAGAGGACGACGAGGCGGTGGCAGAGGGAGTCGAGGCGACGCGTGGCGAAGTGGAGCAGGGCCCGCACGGCGTCGCGGCGCAGGTCAGGGACAGGCCGTGCTCCGCGCGTCGTACGTCGTCCAGTGCTGCGCAAGACCTGCTCGGACGACTTGCGGGGCGTGGGGCGACGACGGGAGCGGGGCAGGGGCAGGAACGGGAGTCCGAGGCTGCACCGCACGCTGCGGACCCGCTGCCCGCCCAGCTCGCGCCGCCGGACAACGCCGCACCGTCGACTTCACGGGCAGCCCTCGACGCTCTGGTCCAGGAGGAAGGCGCCCGCTCGCCGCCGTCGAGCGATCTCCGCATGTCCGCCCTGGGGTCCCTGTCCGCCAGCGAACCCCATGCCCACGATGACCCAGCTCCGTCCGCCGCATTGCCGCGTACGCCGACTCCGAGGCGCACGACGACGCCCTTCCAGCTGGCGACGCCGAGCACCGCCTCGCTCGCACGGTCGACCATCTCTCCGCGGCCCTCCTCGTCCAGCCTGACTTCGCCGTCGCTGTCTCGCACGTCCGACGCCCGCGCGTTGTCGTTGACGTCTTCTCGCTCCCTCTTCACAACGCCCCGCCCCAACGACACTCCCTCTCAGGCCTCTTCCCCCTCGACCTCGCCCGCCTCTCACCGACCCTCGCACCGCCGCCGCTCCTCGACAGCGACAAGCAGCGCCGCCGCCGCGCTCTCTGCCTCTCTAGCGCAGCACCGCGCCTCGACGACGACGTCGCTCTCGTCCTTTGCGGAGCTCGCACCCGCGGCCGACGGCGGCAGCGATGCGCGTCTCGGGCGCGCGGGCGCACCGGCAGGCGCCCTGGCGGGTGCCGGCACGGGGAGCGCAAGGGGGGCGCTGGAGGCTCTCAGCGCGAGCGCGGGAGGCGCGGCGGGCGTGCCGAGCTCGCTGGTGGGGAAGGCCGAGGGACTTGAGCGCGCCCGCGGCGGCGGGACGCACGGCGAGGGGGAGGGCGGGCCCAAAGCGGGCGCGAGCTGGTGGAGCTGGAGTTGAGTGCCGCGTTTCCTTTGTACTGTACAGCTCGAACTTGTCGTTGTAATCTCGTCGCCTGCTCTCGAATGGCATCCCCACGTCGGATGTCGGCCGGGATTTGCGGGAGTGCTATGCCGCGGCTGGCTTCAAACGCATGTGTGGGCAAAGCCCCTTGTTCCAGGAGACGAGCATGCTGACTGGCATGCGGGCGGCGTTGCAACGCCGACAATCGGGCAAGGGTTGAACCGGGAGCGCAGTCCAATCGTCGGCGCGGGCCGGCGCCGCCCACCTCTCTGGAAGCCGCACACCCGCCCGCCGCCGGCCTCGCCCGGCGCGGCCTTTCTCGCGAGCGCGGCGCTGCTGCGGCTTCCTCCTCACTCAACCGCACTCTTCAAACAGCTGTATACAGACCATGCCTAGTGTTCAGAATCGTGCACAGCTGGGCATCAACGGCTTTGGCCGCATCGGTACGTCCCGCTCTTCTCGAGGACACATGGGTCGTGACTGCGAGCGGACCGCTTCCGAACGTCGGTGCGATCGTGCTGACCGCGGACCTCTCTGCCCTCGACGCAGGTCGCTCCGTGTTTCGTGCGTCGCTCGTGCGCGACGACCTCGAAGGTGCGCTGCAGCCGCCTCTTGCCCGCCCATTCGAAAGAGCGAGGGCGTCGGACTCGTCGAAGCTGACCTTCGCACCTCCAACACACACCTCAGTCGTCGCCATCAACCACACGGCGCCCAACCTCAAGGTCCGTTAGACATCATTGAGGGCGACGACTGCCTAATGCAGGCTCTCGCAGGCACAGCGAGCTGACCGACGTCCCCATCGGATCCGTGCCTCGTCTCTTCGCTCGCCTGTTCTCGCATCTGCGCCTCTCGCAGACCCTGCTTTACTCGATCCACTACGACTCGACCCACGGCGTCCTGCCCAACGCGTCCGAGCTCACCGTCGACGAGACCGCCAACTGCCTGGTGTGGCGCGGGCGTCGCATCACGCTCTTCAGCGAGCGCGACCCGCTCAAGCTCGACTGGGCGAGCGTTGGTGCAGAGTACATCGCCGAGTGCACGGGCAAGCTCTTGACTACGCCCTTGGCGAGTCAGCACATCCAGGCGGGCGCAAAGAAGGTCGTCATGAGCGCTCCGGCCAAGTGCGTCGCGCTTTGTCCGCTTCGAGCCTGGCCTCCCTTCCTGCCTTGCAGAGCTCGCCTTGCCTGTGACCTTTGCTGACCCCCTCGCGCCCTCGCAGGGATGCAGAGACCAAGACCATCGTGAGCAGTTTCCCTAACGACACTCGCTCTTCTGGCGCTGACCTGCTGCGCCCACGCAGGTCGTCGGCGTCAACCGCAAGGAGTACCGCCCCGAGATGAAGGTTGTTTCAAACGCAAGCTGCACCGTGCGCCTGACCCTGTTGACGCTCTTGAGCACGAGCGACGGCCGCTTACGGTGCCGCTGATGTCTCGCTCGCCGCAGACCAACTGCCTCGCGCCACTGGCCAAGGTGTTGAACGACACTTTTGGCATCGAAACTGGCATGATGACGACCATCCACGCCTCCACGTCGTCACAACCGGTTCTCGACGGCTACAGCAAGAAGAGCGTTCGCCTCGGACGCGGCGTCGGGCAGAACATCATCCCCACCAGCACGGGTGCTTCCAAGGCGGTCGCGCTCGTCTTGCCAGAGCTTGCGGGCAAGTTCACTGGTGCGTCGCGCTCTCTTCCGACCTGTGGGCTCGTACAACCCGTCACTCGGGCCCCGCTTCGCCGCTCGGGCCTGCTCGGCAGAGTCTCTCGCTCCGCAGAGTCTCTTGCGCAATACATACTCGTACTAGACCCACATAACTGACGCTCTCTGACTGTTCCGGGAGACAGGCATTAGCGTCCGTGTCCCGGTGAACAACGTTTCGCTCGTCGACCTCACGGTGCAGCTCACCCGCCCCGCCGCGACCAAGGAGGAGCTCCTCTTCCCCCTCCGCGAGGCCGCTGCAGGTCGGCGCAAGTGGTCCATTGCGCCTCTGAACGACGTCATCGCCGTCGTTGACGACGAGCTAGTCTCGCACGACTTCATCGGCCGGAAGGAGTCCTGCATCGTCGACGCCGCAGCGACCACAATGCTCAACCCGCACACGTTCAAGGTCGTCGCCTTCTACGATAACGAGGTCGCGTATAGTGTACGGCTGTTGGACCTGCTCGTGTACATGTGGAAGGTCGACCACGGCCTGCAGAGCGGGTACGCCACGCCGCAGGCTCCCCTGCGCGCCCTCGCCGCCTAGCGTTCCCCTTCCTCTCTCCGTCCGTCGTGCCTGTAGAATAAGTCAGTGCAGATGCAGTTATTCGTCCGTGCATCGCCAGACTCCCCGCTCGCTCTCGAGAGAAACGCCCTCGGAGCCTCGTTCGACCTTCGCAGCCTTGCTCGTCACGCTTGACCACCTCGCTCGTCGTCTCCGGCGCCCACACCAGTCGCTTCGGCTGTCGTCCCGGGTCCGTCGCCGCCTGGGCCCTCAAGGAAACTCCGCAGGTCAAACAGCATGCCGTCGCCCGCACCGCCCGTTCTCACGCCCGGACCACCCTGCTCCGCGAACGCAGGCCAGCCCTCGAAGACGTCGGGAAGTGGCGCGCCGAGGTGATCGGGGAGGGAGAGGACCTCTGTCTGCATCCACCACCACGCGTCGAGAGCGGGTGAAGGTTGTTCGACAGGTGCCGGTCCTGTAGGGGTGAGAAGTGGGCCCGCGAGGGGTGCCGTGCTGCCGTGAGGAAGGAGAGCTGACTGAGCAGAGGGCGAGAGGAAGAGCTCAGAAGGCGTGCGGCCGGAGAGAGCGTTGGGAGGGGAACGCGCTGCGGCGGTCGGAGCGGGTTGGGCAGGCGGCGGAGCGGGCGGTCCTGGACGGTACGCTGGTGTCAGCAAGCTTTGAGAGACGTTGAACGGCGGAAGTGAACGGGAAGCACCGTTGCTGGCGTGGTTCGGCGGGCCAAAGAGCTGGAGGAGCGGGACCAGCTCCGGGAGCTCGCCGTCGAGCGAGCGCAGCAAAGTCGCGATGCGGTCCAGCGCCAGCGACGCGACGTCCCATTGCGCAACGTGATGGCTGGACGTCAGCGTAACGACGAGGCGGGTGAAGAAGACGCCGGCGGCGGTGCGCGTTGCCGGGTCGAGGGTCGAGGCGGTCAATGCGGTGCGGATCAGGAGGGCAGCTGCCGACGAGATGATGAAGGAGCAATCTGAGGGTGTCCAGCATCAGTACCACTTCCAGAGAGAGAGAGTGCGCGCCACGGAGACGAGCAAATCAACGCACATGGTGCCCAGAACACGGTAAAGTCCTCGGGGTCGAGATTCTCGAGGAACTCGACGAGCGTTTGCGCGAGACCAAGGGCCGTGCGCGCTGTCGAGACGAGCTGCTCGGCCGACGGTTCGGGCAGAGAGCCGGTTGCCAGGCGGAACATCACCATCTCAAGGCCGAGTTTGCAGAGCTGGAATGAGCCTGCGCACGGACTGTGGCTCAGTAGCCTCCCTTAGCCTGAGTAGAGGCGCAACATGCGGCACGCACGGACGCCTGTTGGGACTGGTCCAGCTTGTCGGTCCCCGCTGCTCGGAAGGCGACGGAGTCCAGGTGGGAGCTGTTGCTCGAGCACTGCGAGCTCGTACCCAATCTTGTCGAGCATTTCGAGGCGTGCGGTTGAAGAGCGTGGGGCGGCGAGGGCTCGAACCGTGAAGAACTCGGACAGGACGGTGCTGCGAGTTGGCGAGGGGTCAGTCGCAGCCTTCAAGAAGGAGGCGAACAGTTGCAAATTCCGCACTTGACGATGGTCGTTAGCTTGCACATCGCGATGAACGATTGGGCCGAGAGAGAGTCGGGTGGTGCGTCGAGATCTGCGAGGGACGGGACCGGCACATTGTAGCTGTCGCGCGAGATGCTGCGCGCCCGTGGCGAGTCAGCGCGGGTCGCAGAGAAGCACGTGAAACGTCGTGAACAGCGACGCACTTGCTTGGCCGACCGTACCACAGTGCGCGCCAGTGATCCGTGATGAGCACCGCCCACCAGAGCCGCTTCCGCAAGACGCGTTCGCCATGCGGAATGCGCCACAGCGAAGGATCGAGATGCAGGCCGAGGAGCTGCGCTGCGCTCGCGAGCTAGTTGGGCGAGGTGTCAGCAGGGGCGGGTTGCCGGGAGAGCGAGAGAAGGGCGCGCACACGACCCATTGCGATGTGGTTTTGGGCGAGATTGATGGCCGGTCGACTCGTGATGACGATCAAAGCCTGCTGCAGGGTCTGCAGCGTCGGCTTGCGGTACTCGTCTTCGAGCGACAGCAGCACTTGTCGCCAGAGGTGCTTGTGCGCGGGCCGGATCTCATGAACCTGTCGAGGACGACGACGGGGAGAAGGGAGGGTCAGCTTTCCATCGACAGGACGTGTACGCGAGAGGTGACAGACATAAGAGGTCGAGTGTGCGAGAAGACTGGTCAAGAGGCCGTACGAGGCGCCGGCCTGCGCAGCTCGCGCCGGGTCGGCGGAAGGGAAGGACTGCAGGTCGAGGATAGGAAGGGCGGGCTGAGTTTGGCGGATGAAGCTGCAAAGCCTGACTTCAGTACGGAGCAAAGACGGTCGAGGAATGCGAGAGCCGCACATCTCGACAAGGCGCTGTGGTGCGTCTGGCGCAAGTACCGCGCAGGCAGCCTCGAAAAGGTGGCGTCCGGCGGGCGCAGTCGTTCCGTACATCAAGCTCGGCGTTTCGACGAAGAACGCCGGGAACGTAGCGTCGGCCGAGACTTGACGGAACCCGACGTCGCCCGGGTGAGTCGCGACGTGCTCCTCCGCGACAGAGAAGGTAAGGTCGCTGAAGGCGTGGGCGCTTATGTAGTGCAACTCGGCCTGACCTCCTCCAGGAGAGAGGAACGGGCCGGAAGGCGGAGGCTGACCTGCTGCGGTGAGCGCAGCTGGCTGCTCGGCAAAGTTGCGGACGAGCGTGAGAATGGAGGACAAGGTCGTTGCACGAGGGTCGCGGGATGACTCGTTTGATCCGCGTGGCGACTGCCGTGACAGCCCTGTCAGCTTCGGTCGTATGTGCGGGAGCAAGCGAGCAAGCGTACTGAGGACGAGCGGGGAGGGCTCGCGGCTCGCCTAGCCTCGGGAGGGGCCGAGGTCGTGTCCTTGGGCTTCCGCACACGCATGGTCGGCGGATCGTTGAAAGTGCATGGTCTAGAGCGCAGCTTGCACGTCCTGCACGGTTCGCCGCGCACAGGGATGATACATTGGTGCTTCTGCCGACCTGCAAGGGGAGGAAGGCCGGCGCGGGGGTGGTCAGGGGCATTGAAGATCGCCGCAGAGTGAGAGAGCTGCGCACGGCCTGCAGGGTGCAGTCCGGAAATCAATGCAAGCACAACGAGCCAGGTTCGAGGGTCACGCACAGGTGTCGCACGGCCTGTCGCGACGAGAGCGCTTGGCTCGGCCGGCCTCTACGGCGCAAAGAGTTTTCGTTGCGTGAGCCGATGTCCAGAGTCGTACGGGACGATCTGAGCGCACCTGACGAGTCCTCGGCTGTCCCGGCGTTTGTTTGGGTGGGGAGAGCAGCCGAGGAAGTCGAGGCGATGGGGACAGCGTCGTCCATCGCGTCGCGGGTGCCGTGCCTGGGCGGAAAGCACACAGTTGAGCTCAGAGGCAAAGCTGAGCGTGCTCACTAAAGCTCAGGCTGCCGCAGGGGACAAGAGGGGTCGAGAGAGATGAAGAGGCGGAGAGAGCGGGGCCGGGGACGCGCGCGGGCAAGAGCTCACGTCTGTTGAGCATGGCACGTGAGCGCCCGATTGAGACCTCTCAGTTCGAGCTAGAGTCTGACGAGCAAACGGGACGCGACGATGTGGGCGGCCCAAGTCTCGCGCTGTCACGGCGGCGCCGGGCGGACGATTCCGTCGACGCATCGACGGTCGCTTTCGCCTCTCGTCGATCCAAATACGCGGACAATGCTCACAATCGACTTCTCAGGTTCAGAGAGGGCTGTGCAACAAGGCGGCCCCCTACGCGAACCTGGCTCGCTTCTTGAGTCGCAGTCGCGACTCCTCCTTCTCCTCGTCTTCCGCCGTCTTGAGCTCGGGGAGCGAGCTAACGGCGACGCGGCCCTCCTTGATGACGGCAAGCAGGTGGTGCTCGGGACGGTCGAGAACGGTGATGTCCTCGAGCGGGTTTGCGTCGAGAACGAGCAGGTCGGCGTACGCTCCCGGCTTGATCTCGCCGAGGAGGCCCTCCTTGCCGAGCATCTTGGCGCAGTTGATGGTGGCGTGACGGAGGATCGCAGGAGACGAGAGGATCTCCGCTCGGACGGTGAATTCCTCAGTCTGGAGGGCGTGCATCGAAGTCAACAAGTCGCTGCCGCTGCGGCGAGGTCAGGCATGTCCGTCAGTACCTGCGGGCGCAGCGTGAAAGAGCAACCCGTGGGTGCGACGCACTAGCACACAGTCACACCAGCTTCTTCCGCAAGCTTGAGCGCTTGGAGCCCGTCCTTCATGACCTCCTTGTTCTTGACTTGGCCGTCTGGCGGCAGGAAGTCCTCGAAGGGCGGTCGGACCATGATGCCGTAGCACGACAGCGTGGGCGTCAAGAAGATGCCTCGCTCGGCCATGCTGAATGCGGCGGAAAGGGGTCGAGAGTCAGCAAGCTGGACACAGCTTCCGACGAGGCAGGTAGAGGAGGGTTCGACGACGCACTACTCGGCCGTCTCTTTGTCGATGAGGTTGCCGTGCTCAATGCCCTTGACGCCATTCTCGACAGCGTGACGGATCGCCTCGACGGTATAGGCGTGAGCCGTCGAGTGCTTGCGGCCCATCTGCCTGCACGTGTCCGTGATGGCGCGGATCTCCTCGGCCGAGTACTGCACCGTCTCGATCGCGTCTGTCGCAGACGCAACTCCTCCGCCGACCATAACCTTGATGACTGCAGTGGACAGTGAGACGTCAGCCGGCGTTCGTGAGCTTGCGGGCGAGACCTGGAACCGACGAACAGCTGCAGGTAGGGGCGGTCGTCAGGATCACTGGTCGTTCAAGAGCAATGGGGCTGCAAGAGACGCACTCTGCACCCGCCTTGAGCTCCTCTCTCACGGCCTTGAGCACCTGAGGCACACCGTCTGCGGTCCGCCCGAGCGAGGCAGAGTGGCCACCGCAGCAGCCCGGTTCGCCGCCGCTTTTCCCAGGCATGAAGTCGCCGTGTCCGCCTGACGGGTCACGCGAGTGAGGACTTGTCACACTGGAGCAAGGTGAGAGGACGCGCACCCGTCTGCGAGATGGCTTTGCCGCACTGGAACAACCGCGGACCGGCGAGGAGACCTTCGTCGATCGCGTTGGCAAGCGGCTTGCTCGCACCGCCTGAGAAGGAAGGAATGAGGTCAGGTCATCTCGCGCAGGGGGAGCTCAGGCCTTGACGCACCGGTGTCACGAACGGTGGTAAAGCCGCGCGCGAGCATCTCCTTGAGGACCCAAGTCGTCCGGTAGTGAACCTGCTCTTCGGGCGTTGCGACCAGCTCGCCGATCGTCTTGACGCCAGGTACCGCCGTCACGTGAACGTGTCCGTCGATGAGGCCCGGACAAAGGTAGCGACCCGCGAGGTCGACCTTGTTGAGGTGCGCCTCCTCCGCGAGCAGGTCGGGCTCATCGACCGGGTACACGTGCGTGACTTTGCCCTTGGTGATGACGACAGTGTGCAGGCCGTCAAGCAGCGCACCAGAGGCAGGGTCGACGACGCGAGCGTTCTGCAGGAGGAGACCGACGGCGGCAGTCGGCAGCCACGGCTTGAGCGCGAGCTTCGGGAGGCTGCGCGGAGAACGCGTCAGCTCGACTTTCGCGAAACTGGTTCGTACTCGTCGGAGGACGTACAGGCTGGGACGGGTGCGCGAGGGTCCGGGGAAGGGCTTGTCAGGCTCCTCGAGCGAGTGGCCGTTGAGGGCGCCGTTGAGCTGGACGGAGTCGACGGAAGGCATGGTGGGAGCGGGTCGAAGCTGACGAGCGACAGCAGCGTGAGAGCTCCCGAGCCAACATCGCTAGCATATCGCGGGGAACGAAGCGGCTTGGGCGGCCAAGGGGCGGCCAACGAGGAAGGGTGCCGGGCCGCGGCCCCGGACGACTGATTGTCCCGCGTGGGGCCGCCGGCTGCCCAGTGCGCGCACCGGACCGCGGACGGCTCTCACCCGCACAGTTGACTCGCCCGCGTGCCCTGATCGCGGCCTGCACCTCTGATCAGCTGGCTCCACTCCGGCCAACGTCCCCTGGCCGCCGCATGCGCTCCGCCGCCTCGTTGTCCGCCGCCCCCGCACTTCTGAGCCGTATCTCGCGCGACTCAGGTGCCGCTTCTCGTCTTCAGTCGCTCGTACTCCGCATTTCTGCCTCTTGCTTCCGCTTCTCCATCTTTACATAGGGCGGCGGCTCCTGCCGTCGTGGACATTGACCCTGAGGTTGAGGTGCGCTCTGAATCGCAGCGTCTAAACGGTCAAGTCATTCACACTCCAGCTGTGCAGCGTCGTGTCCTTCGCAAAATCGACTGCACCGTCCTCCCTGCGTTCGCACTGTGCGTTGTCCTTCCGCACCTCCTGCGCTTGTCGAGCCTCGAACTGACGCTCACTTCACAGCATCTGTACGTCAAGTGGCCACGTGACTCCGCAGGACCCGCACTGACCCTACTGGCGCCGCAGTCCTGCTCAACTACCTCGACAAGGTGAGAGGACACTCCGTCTTCTCGGTCGTCTGAGCGTTGCAAACGTTGACCTCCTCCGCGCAAGGGCGTGGTGGTCGATCTCCGGCCTTCACCGGAGACTACAA
>SOZI01000106.1:0-67249 GCA_006352295.1 Rhodotorula diobovata | reverse complement strand
CTTCTGGTGAAGGTCCTCGACGGTGGTGTACTCTCCCGAGCGAGGCGGGCGGGCTGCCTCGGTGGCCAGGGCGCGAGCGATGCGAGACGGAGCGGTGGAGGAGGAGGAGGAGATGGGGCGGGCGAGCCCGGCGAGGGGGCGCAGCGAGCGGGTGAGCATGGCTGCTGTGCGCTACTGGGAGGTGAAGGGAGTGGGCGGCAGGTGCTTGGAAGCGCGGGCGCAGCCAGTGGCGTGTGGACGAGGCGGAAGAGAGGCGGCCAGTGAGGCGGCGGGCGAAGGGGCCAGGACGTCGTGACCCGGTCGCCACTCTCGCCTTACTTAGGAATCGCGCATCAAGCGCAGGCTCGCCAGCGCACAGAGAGCCGTCCTCTTCGCTGCAAGGTCCCCACACGCAGCGAGAGCACGGCGTGCGAGCGCGCTCGAGGCTGCGAGCCAGTGCAACCATCGGCCCCTGCATCACGGCCTCGAGAGGGGTATTGCGCGCGTAAGATGCCTCGAGAGTGCGACGTTGACCCTGTTGCAAGCACTCGTGAGCGCGTTCGCGGTTGACGACGCGGTCCCCTCGAGCACCCGGACGCGGGTCTCCTCCCTCCGCCCGCCGTCAACCTTATCTCTCTCGCCGCACGCAGCTCCTTGCACCTCGACGACGCTCACAGCCACAGAACAGCGTCGCTGCCTCGTACCTGTCTCCCCGCCTCGCCATGCGCTTCCTCGTCGCAGCCGCCGTCGCGTCGTCGCTCGCGTCGTGCTCCCTCGCCGCCGCCAACCACTGCAAGCTCGAGGGCCCGTCCATCGGCACGTTTGACTTGTCCCCACTGAGGAACAAAGCTCGTGCGTCGTCCTTGCCGCCCCCCTCAACTCCTCCAAGACGCGTCCCCCCTCCCACCTTCGGGTGCTCCACATGCGTGCTCACCCCTTGTCGCCCCACCCGCTCCCTGGCGCGCCGCACCTACGCAGACGACTACACGGCCACCAACCCGGACGGAGGCGCCGTCAGCCTCAACTTCTGCGGACCCGTCTCGTCGGACGAGTCGCCCGCTGAAGGTGCGTCTGTCAGGAGGGCTTGCTCGACGAGGCCTGCAGAGCTGACCCTCCTGCGCGCTCGGACAAACGCAGCCGCGCAGAACTATGGCGCATACATCGAAGACTCGCGCGGCGGCATCTCGCTCGGGTGAGCGCCCCTCTCGACGGCAGCCTATCCTCTCGAGCTGCCTCGGCTGACACTCTCGGTTCCCGCGACGCAGCGAGTCGTCCAACAAGCTCTCGTACCACAACGGTCAGCTCTCCGTGACATACAAGAACGGCGCCGAGTGCCCCAACTCGAGTGCGCGTCGCTCGAGCCTCATCTACCTCCAGTGCGACAACTCGTGGACGTCGGACAACAAGGTGACGCTCATCGACTCGCTCGACGAATGCGTTTACTTCTTCACGATCAAGACCCCTTACGCGTGCGCGGCGTCGGGCGGGTTCTTCAGCGCCGTGTGGGGCGTCTTTGTCTTCCTCTTCTGGCTCTCGGTCGTCGTCGGCGGCGCCTTGTTCGCCTACTCGCGCTTCTTTGGCAACCGCGGCGGTCGCACCCTGGGCGACAGCGGCTCGGGCGGCCTCGGCAACGCCGTCTCGTTCGCGAAGGACATGCTCGTCGTCGGTGGCATCGTGCGTCGTGGACCCCCTCTTCTCCTCGCTCGCGGGATCGACACACTCCTCCCACTGACGCTTTCTCCGCCTGGTCATCGCTCGCAGTGGATCATCGACACGGCCCAGAACGCGTACCACGCCCTCTCGTCGCGCCGCAACGCCCGCTCGCAGGCGTACCAATACGCGTACGACCCCGCCCCGACTGCACCTCGCGCGGCCGGCGGGCACTCCTCCTCGTCGTCGTCACAGCAGCAGCAGCCGGACTACTCGTCCGCCGCGTGGAAGGCCCCCTCGGCGGGAGGGACCGGCGCGGCGACGCCCCCGCCCCCGCCGGCGAAGAGCGCCTCGCCGCCGCAGAGCGGGCACAACCCGCTTGCGGGTGGGGGCAGCCTCCTCGAGGATGACGAGGACGAGGACGACGAGGACGCGCTGGCGATGCCGGGGACGCAGGGCAAGGGGGCGCAGCTTGTCTGAGCGCTCCAGCGCGGGAGGGGGGGGGCGCGGCGCCGGCGGCGGGTGGCGTGGAAGGGAGTCAGTCGAGCCCGGGGCAAGGGGAGGAAAGGGTCTGTGGCCGTACAGTGGTGGTTCAAACGCATTACGCATTGGTATCTATGTGCCTACGTGCGCGAACGAGCCAACATCTTGGTGCGCGCCGCGCGCTGCGCGACTCGGAACAAAGGGATCTTCGTCGAGAGCGGAACCGCAGGGGAACGCAGCCACTTTGACCAGCAGCCCTTGCAAAGTCGCTGCTGGTAGCGGGGCAGACACGAGGAGCGGCGACGAAAAGGCGGAGCGTGCGCTCAACTCGCGCGGGGCCACGTCCTCTCACACATGGGTGCGACGCCAGACGGCAGGACTGCGAATGAGGTAAACTGCGAAGGACACCAGACAGACCGGACGGAGGAAGGAACAGGCTACAGAGGACAACGCCTACTCGGCGACAAAGACGGCGGCGGCACCCATACCTGTCGCGAGAAGGCTGGTCAGCGCACTGCGCGCAGAGGCGACACAAGAGACACGAGAGGAAAACGACGCACCGAGACCGATGCACATGGACGTGACGAGGATCTTGCCCTCACGGCGGCGGATCTCGTGCAGGCCCGTCGCGATCTGGCGCGCGCCCGTGCAGCCGAGCGGGTGCCCGAGGGCGATGGCGCCGCCCTTGACGTTGACCTTGTCGTGCGGGAGGCCAAACGTGTCGATGCAGTAGGCGAGCATGCTCGCGAAGGCCTCGTTGACCTCCCACAGGTCGACGTCGTCCTTGGAGATGCCGCAGCGCTCGAGGACCTTGGGGATGGCGACCGTCGGGCCGATGCCCATGATGCGCGGGGGGAGACCCGCGACAGAGGTCGCGACGTGCTTGCCGAGGATCTCGAGTCCGAGTTCCTCGGCCTTGCGGCGCGTCATGAGCAAGACGCCCGCGACGCCGTCCGTGATCTGGGAGGCGTTGCCGCCCGTCGTCGTGCCGTTGCCCCACTGCGGGAACGCCTTGCGGATCTTGCCCAGCGCCTCCTTGGTCGTGCCCGGGCGGATGCCGTCGTCCTTGGTGACGAGGACCTTGACGCGCTGCGGCGCCGGGCCGCCGGCTGCTGCCGGGGTCGACGGAGCCTGGAGAGCCTCGATGGGGAGGATCTCCTTGTCAAAGAGGCCCGAGGCCTGCGCCTGCGCGGCGCGCTGCTGCGAGATGGCGGCGAGCTCGTCCATGCGCTCGCGCGAGATGTTGAAGTCTGGCGTGGGAGCGACGGGGACGAGTGGGTCAGGACCGTGTCAATGGAGACGGGCGAGAGCAAACACTGCGCACCCTTCGAGACGTTCTCCGAGGTCCAGCCCATCGGGTACTGCGTGTCCTTGGCGACCGGGTGGTTGAGGACGTCCTCGGCAAAGCTGTCCGCGCCCTGTGTGCGTCTCTAGGTCAGCGAGCGCTCTCTATGCCGACGTTTGCAGGCCCGTGCGTACCCTGTCGGGACTGTGGAAGGGCAAGTCGGGTCAGCATGCGTCCACCGAGGCGAGAGGACGGAGAGAGAACCGGGTACGCACGTCGCGCTCATGCTCTCGAACCCTACGGCAAAGCCAATGTCGATCTCGCCGTTGCGGATCTGGTTCGAGACGTGCGAGACGGCCATGAGGCCAGACGAGCAGAAGCTGCAGAGGACACGTGTCAGTGAGAAGCGAGCGAGGGAAGTGGGGAGGAACTCGACGCGACGCACCGGTTGATGATCTGGAGAGGGACGGTGTCGGGGATGCCGGCAGCAAGGGCGGCAGCACGGGCATCATACGGAGCCTTGGGCGGGAGGACAGTGCCTGCGGAGCGAGACCGCGTAAGCCGCGGGAGCCACGCACGCAATGGCGGCGAGAGGGGACGCACCGACCGAGATGTCGCCAATGAGCGCCGGGTCGATCTTCATCTCCGGGATAGCAGTCTGTGGTGACGATGGCCATGAGCTCACGTTGGACGACACACGAGGACGAGAACCCGGGCGCACCTTGAAGAAGGCAATGAGGAGCTCCTGGACGCTCATGTCCTTGAAGCCGCCCTTGCGCGCGCGCTGCAGCGGGGTGCGCACCGCCATGGTGATGACGACTGCATGGGCACGGTGACTGTCAGTGTCCAGGGCTTCCTGAGCGAGAGAGGACGAGGCGAGTGAGTGGGGGGAAGGAAGCGGAGCGCACCGTCGTCGGGGCTCTTGCGGAGGAGCTTGCTCTTGCCCGTGCCGCGGATAGAGTCGAGGGTGGACGAGATGAGGCCAGACATTGTCGTGGTGTGTTTGTGTGTGAGAGAGGGGAGAGTGAAGAGAGGGGAGAGGAGCGACGAGGCGGACAAACGGCTTCCCCTCCCGGGCGGTTTCATGCCGGGCGCCCCTCCCTTCGGACCGGACCCGGCGCCCGCCTTCCAGCGAGCGTCTCGAACCAAAGCCGGTCGGGCCCACTTGCTGAACCGCGCCTCGGCTCTGTAGCTTACACTGTTGGATGCTTACGAAAGCCGTGCACACTAAACAGCCCTGTCCGACCATGGGTGAGAGCAACTGACCTCTTCGAAGTCCGAGCCTCGACGTGCCGCGGCTCGACCTCGGCCTCTCGACTGTGCTCTCTGGGTCACGCCCTAGCACTCGCTCGGCGTCAGCAAGGGACACACGACGACGTCGCCACGAGCCGATGCCCGCGCGACCTTGCCGGAGAGCGTGACATGGGTCCGGGCGAGCGGAGGGTGCGGCCCGAATTCAGGTCGAGGTCAGGCGCGGCGAAACGGCTAGAGGTTGCAACAACAGGTGGCTTGAGGGATACATCTGCCGAGCCCAGCACTGTCAGAGCGCAAGAGAGGGGCGTCAGCGCAAGAAGACGAGAACGAGAGCGAGAGGGAAACGGGGGGGAAGCCGACGCACCGGCCCTCGCTCACTCGAGGACAAAGAGGCCCAGCGCATAGTACTCGCGCGTGGACGACCCAGGCTCCTCGTCGACCCAGACCATCCCATCATCCATGAGCGCCTTCTCGAGCGCCCGCTCGACCCGGTCCATGTCCCACCTCCCCGTCCCCTCCTCCCGCGCCGTGAAAGCCTGCACGTCCTCGCGCGTGACGACGCCGCGTCCGGTGGCCGACGCAGCCTCGACGACGACGAGCGAGTCGCGGTCGAGTCCGCCGGGGGAGCACCGCACGACCTTCTTGCCGCCGCCGACCGAGAGGATGGCGTACCCGCAGCCGAGCGGCTCGAGCGCCTCGATGGCGCGCTGCACGTCCGCCTCGGTGATGGTCGCCGCTTCGCTGGTCGTGCTCGTCCCCCCTCCGAGTCCCTTCTTGCCGCCCGCCCTCCCGCTGCCGCCGCCGCCGCCGCCTCGGAGCTTGACGACCTCGCGAATGACCTCGTCGAGCGCGACCAGCCCGCCGCTGCGCTCGCGCACACGGAGACACACGTCGACGACCTGGACTCCGAGCGCGTAGTACCAATCGCCGACGCCGATCTTGTCCCACAGGCCCTTGGCCCCCCCACCGAGCGGGTCGACGCCGAGCTCTGCGCACAGCTGCGAGAAGTGGGTGCGGAACGACGGCGAGCTGAGGATCTTGGCGCGGTGCTGGCTCGAGAAGGTGGACAGCGCGGCTTGGAACGTGGCGAGTTGAGACGCGAGCGAGGCGGATTGCTGCGCGGCGAGAGAGGTGCCGAGCGAGTGGTACGACTGCGACTGGTCGAGGTAGCGCTCGAGCGAGCTCAGGCCTGCTGCTCGTCGCGACATGGGCGGGCGGCTGCTCGCGGAGTGAGTGAGGTGGGGGAAAGGGTAAGGGAGGGTGGTGGAGGGGAGGGGAGAGGTGGGGGACGGACTCGCTTCCCCAGACCTCCCTTTGGCCTTGTTGCCTTGCGAGTGCTACAAGGATTGCTCAAAGATGTCGGCACAGCCACCAGACGCAAACCCGCGAGACGGGTCCGAACGCTTCCTTCTCGCACCTCTGAGCGCTCGATAGTCGTCCCCAGGCGCTCCCCGACGAGCAAGACTGCAGCTCCCCCAACGCCCTACTTGCCCTCCCCCTTGTCCCCCTCCCCGACCGTCGCCCTCCTCAGCGCCCCGAACGCCTCACTCGCATCGACGTCGACCCCAAGCCGCACCGCATCCTCCGCAAGCGCCTCGACGTCCCTCTGCATCTGCGCCTTGACGCGCTCGTCGTCCGTCGGGCCCTCGTCTGCGCCCGCCGCTGCGCCCGCACCGCCACCACCCGCCGCAGCGCCGACGGCCCGGCCAAAGAAGCTCAGGCCCTGGCGCCCCTTCTTGAGCCACCGCAGCGAGTCCTCGGTCTTCTTCTGCGTCGAGAGGATCGCGGCGTAGCTGTGGTCGGGGTTGTGACGTTACGTGGTCAGCGCGTGCATCGCGACGAGTACCTGGTCAAGGAGAGTGGGGGGAGGGACGCACCGCCCTGCGATGTCCTCGACGACCGTCGTGGCCCACCTCGTCCTCGTCCCCTCATCCACGACCCTCCCCGCGCCGCCCAAGTACGCCCCGAGCTCCTTGAGGATCGACCTGACAAAGTAGCTCGGCTCGCTCGGCCCTTTGCGGGTCGAGGCGCGCACCTGGGACGCGACGGACCGCACGAGCTTGAGCGGCTCGATCGAGCGCTTGATCAGGATCGTCGTGATCTGGGACGAGAGGGACGGGACGAGCGAGGTGAGGGACGCGAGGGACTCGCGGAGGACCTCTGTAGTTTGCGCGCGGACAGAGTCGCTTCAGCGTCAGCGGGCGGAGGAGGAAGAGCGCGAACGAGGGCAAGGGCAGCGAGACGCACCAGCAGCCTCTGCCTCGTCCCCACCCGGCAGTCTCTCCCTGATCCTTGCCTCAAACAGCTCGACGACGCGCCGCTCCATCGTCAGGGCGTCGGCAACAAGGACCGTCAGCTGCCGCAGCGTCGTCTCCTCCGAGGGATCGTCGCCTGCGCCGCCGGGTGTGGGCGTCCCCCCGGAGGGGGTGCCGGGACGGGGAGTGCCTCCTGAAGGGGTGAGCTGTCGTGCGAGTCGGGGTCAGCGAGTGCGGCTCGAGCGAGGAAGAGGGAGAAGAAGGAGGAGACGAGACCAACCCGGCTGCGGTCGCCGCCGTCGAGGGCCGAGAGGTTGGCATTGGACGGGCTCGACGGGAGGATGTAGCGCGGGACGTTGTCGTTGAGCCACGTGCGGTACCGGCTGAGGATCTGTGCACCGCGTGCCCAGTCAGCTCCCGGGTGGCCACCGACGGCGAGGGGAAGGCGCCGCGCACCTGCAGTGTCAAGCGCCAGAACCTCCCCGCGAGCTCCTCAAGCCACACCTCGTCCTCCCAGCACCTCCCGACGGCCCTCCAAACGGCCTCACTCTCACTCATGACCCACCCGTCCCCGCCCCCGCCACTCGCGCTCCCGAGCTCGAACGCGCGCTCGACAGCCGCGACGGCGTCCTTGAGGCGCAGTTGGTAGTAGACGGGGAGCTGGAAGCGCTTGAGGAGCGAGAGGTACGACGGGTGGGCGCGGAGCGAGGTCAGGCGCGGGAGGGTCGGGGAGAGGGCCTCGAGGCGCGAGAGGAAGGCCGTCACGAGGCGGTAGTGCTGTGGGTCTTACGGAGAGTGTCAGCTGGGAGGACCCATATGCACGCCCCCTCCGATGCTCGCACGCGCGGACGCACCTGGTGGAACACGGCGGGCCTCCCCGCCGCAAAGACGACGGTCCCGAGCTCGCGCACGAGCGCGGTCGCCACCTCGTCGACGACGACGTTGGCGAGGACCTCGAACCCTCGCACGGGTGGTCGTCCGCCCTTGTCCGTGTCCGTGTCCTTGGCTCCGTCCCCCTCCCCGTCCTGCGCCCCCCGCGCGTCCCCCCCGCGCGCCCTCTCACCCGCCTTGGCGCCCGCCCCCCCAAGAGAAGACACATCCCCAGCCGCAGCCCCATTCCCGACAGGCACCACGTCCCCGAGCACCCTCTCTGCGACGTCGAGGACGACGCCGCACTCTGTCGCGACGAACGCGAGGACGCGGTTCAGGAGCGCGGTGAGCGGCACGGCGACGGCGGTGTTCGCGCTCGGGCTGTCCCCCGTGCCTGTGGGGAGTGGGAGCGGCTCGACGAGGCGGTACGGCGGCGGGACGTGCGGCCCCACCGCCCCCGCCACCCCGCCTCCCCCCGACGGCGCAGAAGAGCCCAGCGCCTCGCGGGTCACGACGCGCGCGACGAACGGGCGGACGAGGTCCCTCCTGATGATCTCTTCCGCGTCGTGGACGAGTCCGAGGGCGGCAAAGGTGCGGAGGGTAATGGTGAGTTCGGGGCGGTAGGTTGCTGAGGCGGAGGGGGAGGTGGAGAGGATGGAGGAGAGGAGGGAAGAGAGCGAGGTGCGGAGGGTGGTGGTCGTGTGGGTGATGCGCTGCGGGGAGGGAGAGGGTCAGATTGCGGGGCGGGGTGGGGCGGGGAGGCGCGAGGAGCGAGAGGCGGGGAGGGGAGGGGGAGGACGCACGGGCTCGAGGGAATGCACAAAGGGGTGGTCGCCCGCGCGCGAGACGAGGTACCGCATGTGGGTGTACTCGCTCGCGATGCGCTCGAGCCGCTTGGCCGGCGAGTCGACCGACCTGTCAGGGTCGTCCGGTTGCGGGGAGGGCAGGGGTCAGTGTGCGCAGTTCTCCGAGAGAGGAGGCGCGACGCACAGGTCCAGGCTGCGGTCCTGGTCGCCGTTGGCGGCCGCGGCGGCGCCGACGCGCAGCAAGCCCTCGACCTTGTCGACGGCGTCTTCGGTCGCGAGGAGGCTCCGCATGAGGGCCTTGTGCTCGCGGACGTGTTTGCGCTCGTCGAGGAGCGAGCTCATCTCTGCGCGCATGTCGTCGAGCTCTCGGCGGACGCGCGTCACCTCGCCGCGGATCGAGAGGACGGGCCTGCGGATGGTGGCGAGCGAGTGGGCGACGTGGGCGTGGCGGAGGCCGAGCGAGAGGCCGATGAAGGCCTCGTACTCGTCGTTGATGACGCCGACGAGCGAGGTGCGGAGGGTGGCGAGGTAGGCGCGCAGGTCGGAGCGCAGGTCGTCGAGCGACGAGTGGCGGCGTTCGAGGAGGAAGGCGCTGGCGTCCCAGTCGGGGCGCGACAGGACGTCGTGACCCAACGCGGGTGCGAGCGGGAGGTCGACGCCATTGCCGTCGTCGTCGCCGTCGTCGTGCGAGTGGGCGGCCTGGAGGTCGGCCGTGGACAAGAGGGCGGTCAGGGTCGGGCGGTGCGCCTTGACGAGGGGCGGGGGCGGCGACGAGGTGGGTGGTGGCTGGTGCGGGGAAGCTGTCGAGGGCTGGAAGGGGTCCTCGAGTGCGTCTGCGGCCATGGTAGCCAACCGTGGCCCGCGATGAGACGGCGCGGGGTGGGGGAGCGCGAGACGCGAGTGTGCGACTGCGGGCAGGCTCTCGCGGGTGGGTTGACGCGTAGGGGGAGCGAGTGGAGCCTTGTGGGAGAGAGCAGTCGAGCGTGCCTAGGCCGCGGAGCAAAGCGGAGTGGGACGAGACGAGTCGACCCCCGCCTCGTCGTCGTCGTCGCCCGTCGGCAGTCGTGGTTGCCCGCTTCGCTCCAGTCGACCGTTGCACTCTATGATGCAAGGCATCGTCATCACCGACTTGCAAGGGTCAGCTCTCTCTCTCCTTCCCCTACATCCCCCACCTACACTGACCCCTGACCTCCCTGGTGACAGGCGCCGGATCCTGTCGACCCACTTTGCGTCGTCCCTCGCGCCCACCCTCGCCATAGACGCCGCCTTGAACGCCTCGTCCCCCGTCACGTGGGTCCCCGCGCCCACCACCACCACCGACGACGACACCGACGACGACGACGACGACGACGCGGCGCACTCAGGACGACGACGAGGTGGGGGTGGTTTCGCCGTGTGCCACACCCGCCGCAATCAACTGCGCTACATTGCCCCACTCGACTCGGACAGTGCGCTCCCCACCCCTCTCTCTCGCCGCTCTGCTCTGCGACCCCACTCACCTACTACACCCGCCTCCCGCAGTCGACCCGCTCGTCCCGCTCACGTTCCTCTCCGAGCTGCACGACGTCCTCGACGCCTACATCCCCGGACCCGTCACTCAGGGCTCCCTCAAGGTGCGCTTCCGTCCCCACCCCTCTCCTCGCCCCCGCGTCGTCCCTCACCGACCTGACCCCTCGACTCGACTCTTCTCTTCAGGACAACTTTGACGTCGTCCTCGCCCTCCTCCACGAAATGGTCGCCGCCGGCGGCCGGCGGCCCCAGCTCTCGCAGGCCTCGCAGCTCAAGGACCTCGTCGTCCCGCCCGACTCGCAGCTGCTCAAGGTCGCACTCAACGCCGCCACCGCCGCTGGGTGCGTCGCTTTGCTCTGTTTCCGCTCTCCCTGCGCGCGCGCGCGGACAGGGAGGCTGACGACGCGCTGCGCGAGAGAGACAGGATCACGATGATCCCGCCGCAGACGACGGCCAACGCGCTCATTGCGTCGCCCCTCCCCTGGCGGCGTCAAGGCATCAAGTACGCCTCGAACGAGATCTGTCCGTCCGCCTCCTTCCCCTCCCCTCCCCTCCCTCCTCTCTCGCACTAACCCGCACCCACACCCGCACCCACGCCCGCTCTCCAGACTTTGACCTCTCGGAAACCCTCCACGCGACGCTCTCCCCGACAGGCAAGCCCCTCTCGGCCTCGGTCGCCGGGACGCTCACGTGCCGCTCGCGCCTGAGCGGCATGCCCGACCTCGCGCTGCACCTGACGGACCCGAGCGTCCTCGACGAGGGCGCCGCGTTCCACTCGTGCGTGAGGTACGCCCGGTGGAACAAGGACAGGGTCGTCTCGTTCGTGCCGCGTGCGTCTCCTCTCCTCCTTCCTGTGCGCCTGCGTCACCTTGTTGTTCCCCATCCTGACACGCACCGGAGGACTCGACGACAGCGGACGGCACCTTCCCGCTCCTCTCGTACCTGCACACGCCCCCGACCCCCACCGCCTCCTCGTCCCTCTCCCCCGCGCTCCTCCTCGCGCTCCTCCCCCTCGCCCTCACCGCCACGCAGACCTCCGGGCCCGCAGGCATCGCCCTCGCGCTGTGCCTCACGCCGCGCACGCCCGACGCGGCGGCCCCGCTGAGGAACATCGAGGTGCGGGTCCCGCTCGCTAGGGGCGCGGGCGCGCTCAGCGCGGTGCTCGGTGGCGGTGGCGGTGGGGGGGCGGCGCGGCGAGAGGAGGGCGGCGCCGGCGGGGGAGGATCGGGCGGGGCGGGGAGCTGGGAGGTCGTGAGTGAGTTGGTTGACGATGGAGGCGCAGGAGGAGGAGGAGCGGAGAGGGAGAGGCAGACGCTCGTGTGGCGGTTGGACAGCCTGGGCGCCATGGACCGGCCCGCGACGCTCAGCGCGCAGTACCTCGCGTGCGTCCCCCGTGTCTCTCCCTCCGCGCGCCCCGTCTTTCCCCGTCTCCCCAGCACTGACACCCCCCTCAACCCCACCCCCCGCAGCCCCCCCTCCGCCCGTCCGCCCCCCTCCCTCACCGCAACGTTCGACACTCCCTCGTCGTCCTTCACCGGCCTGCGCATCAGCGCCCTCCGGGTCCTCGGCGAGCCGTACGGCGTCTACAAGGGCGTCAAGAGCCAGGGGAGGGGCGTCGTCGAGGTCAGGACCGGGTGAATGGACACGTCGCGGTGCTGGGATTCAGGGCTGTCTCTCTCGGACGCGGACGGGGGGCGGGGCGGGTTCCTTCCTTGGGAGCCGTGAGAGCCACATGGCAGAGAGAGACAGAGGGTGAGAGCGCGCAGGGTTGCATTGCGTTGCGGGGGGGCTCTCACTGAGCGCCGTACATGTCGTTGAGCAGGCGGTACAGCAACGACGACGGGTGTCCACCCCTGAACGAGAGGGGCGAGCGGGGTCAAGAGGTCAGTGTCGGGTCTCCCTCCGCACCATCACGATCTCGAGAGAGAGAGAGAGAGAGAGGAGACGGCAAGACGCACAGGTTGCTGATGTACAGGCTGACGAGGTCCGCCGGCACGACGTCGTAGTACGGGTTGAGGACCTCTGTCTCGTCCGTGTCTTCCTCGCCGAGCACCTCGAGCGGCCGCATGACGCACTCCTCCGTGCTCGGCAGCACGACCTCCGGGCTCCCCAAGTCCCGCATCCCCCAGTCGGCCTCCTCGCCGAGGTACACGGGCGAGAACTTGAACATGCCCCCGACGACGACGACGGGGACGCGCATCCGGTTCGCGGCGAGGCAGAGGGGGAGGGAGCCCGTGACGGAGAGGAGGGACCCGTCGGCGAGGATGACGTGCGGGCCGAGGAGGACCTTGCTGCACCGCGGGAGGAGCGCAAAGATGTTCGAGTCGGGGATGAGGATCGTCGGGATCCCTGCGGCCGAGAGGGCGACGGCGTGCGCTCGGCCGGAGAAGCTGCAATGTGGGAGGAGGGATGGGGAGTTTTAATGAGCGCTCCTCGGCGAGTGCAGAGGGGAGAGAGTGAAGGGGGCGGGCACGCACGAGGGTGCAGTCTCGGCGACGATGACGGTGAACTTGCGCTTTCGCGCCGCGTTCTTGAGGAACGCCTCGACCGTCTTCGAGTGCCCGACCGTCAGGATGAACTCGCTGCGTAGCTCGAGCGTTGGGGCTGTGTCAGTAGTGAGGTTCGGGCCGACGCAGAGGGAACGAGAGGGAAAGAGGCCGCACCCCGAGTGGATGTGGTCCGTCGCCTGCTCGCCCACGCTGCGGTACGTCGTCTCGACCTCGTCCATGAGTTCCTGAATCGCCTCGATGAAGACGGGCTTGAGGTAGAAGCTGCGCCGCGAAAACTCCTGCTCGCGCGGCACGGCCGACGTGTCGAAGCTCGAGTAGGTCGACAAGAGCGGATTCGGCCGCTGCAGGATCTGGGACGACGAAGGCGACTGGGCGGGGGATGCAGGCGCTGAGGAAGCAGGGGTCGTCGCGGCAGAGTTGAACCCGAAGCTCGCTGCTGATGCCCCTGGTGCGCCATCCGCCGCGGGCTTGTGGCCCAACAGGTCGAAGAAGCTCCCGAGGGCGGCGCCGGGTGCGCGGGCACCGAGGTCGTGCTCGGGGTAGTAGGACGCGCCGAGGTCGCGGTTGAGGGAGGGCGTTTCGGGGGGGACGGTCGGGGTGCGGGAGCCGCTCGGGGAGGGGGCCTCGTCGAGGTGGTTGGCGAGCGCCGTCTGGTACTCTTCGCGGATGAGCATGCAGATGCGCCGGGTCATGTTGGTCACGACGAGCTCTGCAAAGGGTCGCTTTGGCAGGTCAGCGGGCAGGTTGACACGGATCGAGGGAGGCAGGCGGCGGAGACTGACCCTTTGGCCCGGCTTCCTGGAGGCTCTTGCCGACCTCGTCGAGGTGCGCGACGAGTTGCTCGAACGAGCTGAACTTGGCGCTGGCGACGACCTCGCGGAAGAGGCGGATGACCTCGAGTGCGACCTCCCTCGAGCCGATGAGCTGCCTGTCGACACGGTTCCAGCGTCAGCGCGAGCGTGGTTCGAGGCGGGGCGAGGGACCACGAGAGTACCTTCTCCTGAGCCTAATCGCGAGGGCGTCAATCCTCCTGTGGATGCCATGCTTGGACACGTCCGACGTGAGCATGGGCTGGAGGGAGATGAGGGGAAAGAGGTCAGCTCTGCTCGTGCGGACTCGAGCGGGTGCGCGTACCATTCTCGGGTAGCGAGCGACAAGTCTGGACGCTCGAACCGGGCAGCAAGAGGGCGAGGCGGGGATGGGAGCGGGCAACCACCTCGTCCGTCCGCGCGTCTCTCACCTCGAGGGGTTGGCTCCGGCCTCTTCCCCCTTTTTTTCCGCTCCAGTTGAACCCGGTCCGCATGGGCGAGCACGCCCGGAGTGACTTGAAACAAGACCTCTCTCTCTCTCTCTCTCTCTCTTCACCCTGTCGTCGCTCCAACTTCTGTGCTCGGTCCTTTGCTTCTCGCTAGACTGCTCCAGCTCGCTCGCGCTGGTCCCACGCGCCGCCTCTTCCTCGCTCCCCTCGCTCGCGCCCCCTTCGCTCTGAGGCTTGCTCCTGACTCTTGCCCTCGTGATGCTGCGCTTCCTGCTGTTTTCCCTGACCTGCAGTCGATCGAGCCGTGCAGAGCATTGCGGGAGCCCGCGCGCAAGCCAAGGCAGCCATGGCGCAAGATAGGAGAGCGTCTCGGCGTGCGCGCCCTCCGCGGCGTGTCCGCCCGGGTGCCGCTGTCTCCTGGCCCGTACGTCCGTCCCCCGCTGGGCGTCGCTCGGCGTTTCGCTTCTCTCCCTCCTCCTCCCTCTCTACAGTCTGGCGGCTGCCATGTCGTCTGCGGCACCGCCCAAGGAGGCCTTCACAGTGCGCGCACGCAATCGCTTTCGCGGATTCGTCCCTCGCACCTTCCGCCCCCTGCGCAGCGAAAAGGTGCGCACCGGAGTCCACCGCTCCGTCACCCCGTCGAAAACTGACCGTGTCCCTTTTGCCTGCAGGGTCCGTCGCAGGTCGTGCTCCCCAAGGTGCCAACCAGCGAGCTCATCGACAAGGCCAACGCCGACAGGGTGCGTTGTGATGTTTCGCCGCCTCGTCGTCGCTGTCCTCGCCCATCTGTCACCCGTTGCAGCACAACCCGACGCACGGCCACGAAGAGAACGACTTCGAGCCTCCCACTCGCGAGGAGACGGCGGCAGCGCTGCGGCGCGAGCACGGCGAAGCGGTGGCACGCGAGGTGGCCAGGCACGACGTGCGCCTTGTTTCTTCGCCCTGTCTCTTCTCCCGCCTGTACTGACGCGCGACCCGTTTTCCTCAGCAAGACTTTCTCGAGGCTCACCGGGCAGATGGGCTCGTCATGGGCTCGTTCGGCGACCCCCACCTTGTGCGCTCCGCCCTTCCCTGGGCAAGCCCTCAGTTAGCCGCCGTGCTGACGAAGAGTGTGACGCAGCCCGAGCACCTGACCAAGCGCGAAAAGGCACTCGAGGACTCGCAGTGGAGGAACCTGATGCTTCCGCGTCTCGACGAGTACGCGCGCAAGATGCTCCCGCGCAAGGACCTCCCCGACGCCGCGTTCCACAAGCGCGAACTCGTCTCAAAGAGCCGCTTGGCACGCTTGGAGGACTATGTCGCCGAGACGGTGAGTCTCTGCGAGCACGATGCAGGCCGCGGACTCGCTCCTGACCCGGCCCCTCTCGCACCTGCAGGACTACGCCCTCCTCATCGCCGACCTCGACCGTAGCATTCACAAGCTCGACTCGCGGCTGCAGACCAAGGAGCTTGACAGCGAGAACCTCCAAGCGCAGGTCGATCAGCTCCACGAGGAGTACGAGCTCGACCGGGTGCGCGTGCCTCCTCCGCGACCGCGCCACCCGTGTGGTACTGACGGAGCCTCTCGAACGCTCAGCTACTCGTTTTGCGCCACGTCTTCATCCTCAGCGTCCACGCGCACGCCAAGGCCCTGCACACTGACCATGACGGGTCCCTCCCGTTGCCGCTGCTCACGGACGAAACGGTCAGGAGTGGCCACACCTTCCCGTCAGCGTGGCCAAAGCTGAGCAAGTACTCTCCATCTACCAGGTCAAGCACGCGTACAAGGGGGCTGAGCGTGAAGTTGCGCGCCATCGCGGGTCCCTGCACGAGCTCGTCCGTCTCGTTGACCGACCGGCCCATTGACCTGGAACCTACGCTGACCTGAGCTAAACGCTCCTACACGCAGGTCGGCAAGTACGACCTGCGCTTGGTGGGTGGGCCTCCCTTGCTCGCATCCGCTTCAGCCCTGACTGACTCGCCTACTCCCCGCGGCGTCGACGTTCGCAGCGTTCTTCGCAGAGTCGCTGGTGGTCCCTCGTGATGGTCCAACACCTCGAGAAGCAGTACCAGGAGGAGCACGGAGGCACGATCCCATCCGCTGTCGTGAAGTACAAGGTGCGTCGTGCGTCACGGCCCGCCGCCTGGTCCCCTCGCTGACGCCGGCGACCTTTGTTCTCAGCACCGCGTTCTCTTGCGCATGGTCATCACCGCCATGGAGGCCGACCCTCCCCGCGACTACCACCGCGTGCGTCGACCGCGCAACCACCGTCCACGAGCCACTCTGACAGCCGGCTTTCGTCGCCCGCAGGCTACGGACGTGCTCGAGGAGTGCCACCGCGAGGTCGACAACATGACGCCCAAACAGCTCAAAGCCGCATTCGTGCCTCCTCTCTTGCCTATCCCTGCGTCCCATCCTGCGCCGCTGACTCGTCTCCGTGGCGCGGCCTCCCAGACGCGCCGTCCGCAGAGCCTTCGCCGCCCGGCGTCGATGCACGGCCACCTCCCGGCCGCAGATCTCGAGCGTCGCCCCTCGATCGACACCGCGACTGACAGCGAGGCCGCGACGGACGACGAAAGGGACGCCCCCTCGCCTGTCTCGCCAGGTCACCACGTCGTCGAGTACTACAAGCCCTCGGGCCGGCCTCTCTCGTCAGTGTCGTCCGTGAGCAGCATCGCACAGGACGACCGGCACGCGAACCCCTACGCGCGCCCGCCGACGCCGCTCAGCCCGCTCAGGCCGCACGGCCACGCAGGGGACCGCTCCTCGCCCAAGGCGCCATCGTCTCTCATGGGCGGCAGAGGCTCGATCAGCGACGACGATAACGGCGGCGAGGGACCCTCGACGTGGTACGAGGAGCGGCACCCGGGGACCGAACACCGCCAGCAGGAGGCGGCGCCTTGGACGCACGGCAGCACCCGGCGCAAGCCCGTCGGCTCGGGTCAGCAGCCGCGTTCGAGCCGCGGGGAGACGCACTCGGCCGTGCGCTCCCCCGTCGAGGGCGTGCCGACGTTCAGCTCGCTGGCGGAGCACCGGCGCAAGACCGGCCTGCCCCCCATCCCTCCCAGGACCTCGAGCTTGAACGGCACGGCTCGTCGCGCGGCGCAATGACGAGCACCTCCTTCTCAGCCTTTCCTCTAGTCTTCTGCGTAGCTCCTCTGTCTCTCTCTCTCCTTCTCCTCGTCGATCCGCGCTGCACCACTCTCTTTCCGCCAGCCCCTTCTCTCAGGCACTGCAGCGAGCGTGAGACGTGATCAAGCGTGCAGGGACACAGGCGAGGGGAGGGGGACATGACGAAAAGGCACAGCAAAGCGACCGACAACGACGAAAAGGGACAGGCAGGACACTACACAGACGCCGAAGGGGGACGGGGCTATGAGGGGGGCAACACGGGCGAAAGCGAGGCGGGTAGGCTAGGGTGCTACAGATGCGAATGGGTGAGGGAGGAAGAGGCGCGGCGATGCGAAACGTGACTCGTGCGAGAGAGGGAGAGAGAGAGAGGCATGCGAAGGGAAGGCAAGGGGTCGATGCGGTGCAAGCAGGACGAGGCGGGGCGAGGCGCAGCCGGCTGCGCGCTGCTCCCAAAGGGGCGGCGATGCGGAAAAGTGAAGGTACAGGGGCGAGCGTCGAGGACGTGGTGGAGGCTCTGCGAGATGGGAGGGTTGAGAAGGTCAGCGAGTGCCCTTCTGAAGAGGAGGGGAAGACAGGGCGCACCAGCACAGGAAGCGCTCGTTGAGGTGCGCGATCTGGGCGCAGAGGAAGTTCCAGCTGAGGCGGTTGCTGCGCTTGAGCCCGGCGTGCCCGAGGTGCTCGAGCGAGTCGACCGTGTAGTCCGGGTACGAGCTCGCGTCACTCGCGTCCGACAGCGTGCGCTGGTGCGACGCCGCGTTGGCAGCAGTGGCAGCAGTGGCGGCGGCCTGCGCCTGGGCCTTCTCGTTCTCGTCGAGGAGGCACTGCTCGTAGGCGTGGAGGGCAGCCATGAACGGCAGGTTGGGCTGGATGAGGATGTTGAGCCGCCGCGAGCGCACGACGAGGTACGCGCTGACGAGGTCGAGCCCGACATCGCGCATCAAGCTCGCAATGACGATGCTCGCCGAGCGCGAGACGCCGACCTTGCAGTGCACGAGGACGCGCCCACCCTGGCTCCTCGCCTCGCTGATGAAGTCGAGCGCCTCGTCGATGCACGGGCGGATCGAGTCGATGCCGTCGTCGGCGATGGCCTGCATGTCGAGGACGGCAATGTTGCCAAGGCGCTCCTCGAGCCAGAGCGAGTTGGTCGGCGGGCCGTCGGTCGGCGACGACGAGCGGAACGCCGACGCGATCGACGCGAGCGGGCCGGGCGAGCGCGGAGGGTACAGCGCCGTCTCGCCGAGCGAGACGACATGCGTGATGCCGAGCTCCTTGAGCATCAGGGCGTTCTGGGCGTGGTTGACGTTGCCGAGGTACTGTGTGCGCGCGAAGATCAAGCCAGTGTCAGTGCTGCTTCCTCGCAAGCGACAGAGACTCGAGGAGTCAGAGAAGAGACGCACGAGGTGCGGCATGATGCGGCTCGGGAAGTGGCCCTCGAACGTCTTGCCAAAGAACCACGCGTCCTTGACCGGGCACGCGAGGGGCATCTCCGGCCTCGGCCCCAGCGCGCACTCGAGCTCGGCCTCGATGCGAGCCGCCTCAGCCTCGAGCGCCGCAGACGCCTTGGCGAGCGCGACGGGGTCCTGGTTCGCGTCGGCGGTCGAGTCGACGAAGCCAGAGTCGGAACGCTCCATGCCGCAACTCGACGCCGAGCCCGTGACGCCGAACTCCCTCAGATCGAGCTTGCTGCCCGTTGTCGTGGGCTCGCCCTCGCCGGCGCGACTCGCCTCGGCGACGGCGTGCCCGACCGTCGCGATGGCGCGCTGCTCTGCGACCCAGCGGCGGGCGTGACGCTCCTGGGCGTCCTCGTGCTGGAGAACCTCCTTGACGCGGCGTTCAATCTCGAGGACGAGGTCGCGGTCGGAAGGGTACGAGAAGAAGCTGCGCTCGGCTTCGAGCTGGAGGAAGAGGTATGCCTCTGGGGCCGAGATGCGCCGCGACGCCATGACGTACGCGAGAGCGAGCAGAGTCGTCTCGGTGTAGCCGTCGCCGCAATGGAGGAGGACGCGGCGCGGGACGCGGTCGCCGTGGAGCAGCGGGTTGGGCGACGCCTGGTCGCGCACCCACACAGCGAGGTCGACAAGCTGGACCACAAAGGTGTGCTGCGCGCGGGTCGAGTTGCCAAGCGCGCTCGGCGTCGACAGGGCCTCGAGGTGCACGATGTCGTCGGTGTGCGGACGCAGAACCGTCACCTTTTGCTTGACGACCGCGCCATCCGACGTGCGGACGTGGTGAACTTCGTCAATGACCTGACCCTGCTGCTCGAGCAGGCCGAGCGCCTGATCTGCGGTGCCGAGCAACTCGGCGCCGACAAGCGGGGCGCGGTCGTGCGCCTCGACGCAGACGGAGAACGAGTACGGGTTGCCGTCGTCGAGGATGGACGACGCCGAGTCGGACGACACCGGGCGCGACCGCTTGCTCGGCATGGGCACGTCCTGCGTGTTGCCGAGCCAGACGTTGGGGCCAATCTCGGACTTTTCCGTGAGGACGCGCATCTCCTCGCGCTCGCGGTCGAAGAAGTTGAGGCAGTTGCGCGTGAAGCCGTGCGAGTCGACCGCGACGAGCTTGG
This sequence comes from Rhodotorula diobovata, assembly GCA_006352295.1. Taxonomy (NCBI): domain Eukaryota; kingdom Fungi; phylum Basidiomycota; class Microbotryomycetes; order Sporidiobolales; family Sporidiobolaceae; genus Rhodotorula; species Rhodotorula diobovata. The sequence continues at coordinate 47,712 of SOZI01000106.1, read as the reverse complement.
GGAACGAGCGCTCAAAAGCCGAGAAGGGGTCTGCGCGGGCGCGGAGGGCCAGAGGGCAGAATGTCAGCTCATGTCGCAAACCGACTTGACGAGAGCACGCGGTGACGCACCCGAGACGATGAAGACGTTGTAGCGAATGCCTTGGCCGCCGCGGCGCTCAAACTCGCGGTCCATGGCCTCGCGGACCTTGGTCGCCGTCTCGACCACCGCCTCGTCGATGCCGTTCTCGCCGTAGACGACGACGTCGCTCACCGTGGCGTACTTGGCCGCCTGGAGGCGGAAGTGACGCAGGTTGACGTTGGCGAACGAGTCGGGTCCGGGCAGCGCAAAGACGGTCGCGCCCGTCGCGTCGTCGGTCGTCAGGATGGCGCCCGCGTCGAACGACGACACGAGGCGGCAGGTTGGGCCGGGCGGAGGCGAGGGCGAGCGCGACGAGCTCGGCGACGACGACGCGGCGGTCGACGAGCTCGAGGAGGACCACGACGAGAAGGACGACGCAAAGCCCCGGCGGAAAAGGGAGCGCGTCGCACTCGGGCTCGGAGGCGGCGGCGGCGGCGCGTGGATCGTCGTCAGGCCACGGAAGCTGCGAGTGATGGGTCAGAGGGGGGAACAGGGTCAGCCCCAGTCGCGCGTGTTGGCCCGAACGGGCGCGCGTGCACCGCCTCGTCTCCATCGACGACGCTCAGTCCCCCCCGCGGCCGTTGTCGCTCAACATGGGCTGAGTGGGGCTCGGAACGCACCTCGGAGCCTTTGCTGCGTCGCCCCTCGCAAAGCCAAAGTACTGGGTCGCGGGCGTGTGTGCCAAGTCGGCGCCGCCGTGGCTCCAGGGGAAGAGCTCGCGCTCTGGCAACTCGACGCGCGAGTGCTCGTGCTCAAGCTCGGCGTACTGGCGGGCCGAGAGGACGCGGATCTCTGGTGCGTGGCTCGCGTTCGAGTACCGCGGGTACTTGTCGGGGGCGAGCTGCGAGAGGCCGTGGGCGGGGAGGCAACTCGAGGCATCACGGTGCTGGTGCTGGCGAGACGAGGTGCGAGGGGTCGGAGGGCCGGCCGAGCTCGCCGGAGAGCGCGAGGGGGAAGGTACCTTGGTGTGCAGAGTGGTGCTCGAGGGCAAGAGCGTCTCGAGGGCAGGGAAGAACGGGGTCGAGGCGAGTGGGGACGCGCTGTTGACCGACGGCGGCGACGATGCGGTGGAGGGAGCGGGGGCGGGCTGAGGGTGGCGGCTGGCCTGCGGGTGGAGCTGCACCTGAGGCTGCATCGTGCTCGAGTCGCTCCGGAGGGAAGCTGATGTTGGAATGGAGAGGAGGAGGGAAAGGAGGGAAGCGCGAGATCGAGTGAAGGGCGCGCGGCGCGTGCGAACAACGCGAGCCCGTGTGCTCGCGCCTCCCCCCCACTCTCTGGCACCAGAGACTTCGCTATGGTGCTCAGTGTACTCGTTACGCCCCGCTATCTTCACATCGGAGGCGCCATCTGGCCACGAAGGCCTTGCTGCAGCTCGAGGCGACCTTTTGCTCCGAGGTGGCACGCGTCGCGTCGTGCTCACTTTCAACCGGCCGCGGGGCAAGTGTTAAATGACGGCGAGCACGACGCTTCAACCGCTCGGCCTATCTAGATGCTTGACAACACACGTCGAGGCGACTGCACCCGTACGTACGCGTCTGCGCCCCTGGCCAGGACGCCCCGCAAGCCCTCCCCGGGCCCGGGCCTTCCTCTCGCAGTTGCCGGCCTTCTCAACCTCGCGCAGACACAGGCAGAGAGGGCGAAGCGGCGAGTTGCATTGCGAGAGCGTCTGTTTTGGATTCGAAGGTGCGAGTAATACGAGGGAGAAGGACGGAAGGGGCGGAAGGGGGACAGGGGAAAGAGGCGGCGGCCTGTGCGTCGCGAGCGAGCGACCCGCTCGTCGGCAGCGACGCCTAGACGCACTCAAAGTTGGTGGCGTTCCAGATGGACCCCTCGCCCTTGTACGTGATCTCGCGCGGGTACGCGCAGATGGGGCGCGTAAAGTTGAGCCCGTTCGAGCTGTCGTCGTCGATGTACTTTGCCGCGACAATCTTCTCCGGGGCCTCGCCCTCCTCGACCCACTCGACCATGGCGAGGAGCGCAGAGTGGTCGGCGTCGTACGCGAGCGGCGGAGTCGACGAGGATGAGTCGGCCGAGCCAAAGGCGCTGGCACCGCTGCCGCCCTGCGAGGCGAGGCAAGGCCCGGGATCAGCAAAGGGAAGCGAGCAAGGACATGTCGCATTTAGGGAGGACGCACCGAGCAGTGAGCCATGGCGGGAACAGGGAAGAAGCGGTAGAAGTCGTCCGTGTCGACGTCCGAGTTGAGAGTCATGAACTCGCGGACGCGGCGGTGGTACGTCAGGGGGTTGCCCGGGCTGATGTTGGGGTCCGCGAGGCTGTAGGTATCGCAAGAGAGGTCAGCGGCATCCCAGGGCTGACTTTGCACAAAAAGGACCGCGCACCCGACGTAGTGGAGGAGCTTGCCGCCGTGCGACTCGCCGGCGAACCCGCGCAGGTCGGGCGAGTTGGCGACCATGTCGCCCGGGTTGACCTCGTCGTACGTGAACGCGTCCTCGGCAGTGAGATTCTCCCAGGCCCACGTCGTGTCGTTGTAGACAAAGTTGCGGTAAAACGACAGGCCAATCATGTCCGGGGCAGTGGCCGCGAGGTGGACGGTCGCGTACGCGCTCGCGTCAGCGGAACCGACCGGGTAGTAGCCGTCAAAGATGGTGGTCTGGTTCGCGTCTGCAGGGGCGGCAAAACCGAGGGTGAGCGAAGCCGCAGCCGGGACCAGCGCGAGAAGCCGAGCGAAAGAGGGGGACGTCGACGCACCGACCCACGGCGCAAAAATCTTGCGCACGGCGGTGATCTGGTCCGCACCGAGGCAGTCGCTCGTAGACGTCGCGTTGTCATTGCACGCGAGGTAGCTCGGGTCGAAATCGCACTTGCGCGGGTCGTTGATGATGCCGTCGGCGACGCCGTCGATCAAGTCGCACTGGCGGTCGACCTCGGCGCCGATGACGGGCCACATCTCGCTCGGGATCCACGAGCTGCCGTTGACGGGGAGGACGTGCTTGCTCATCCAGATCGACCAGGCCTGCTGGTGCGAGATAAAGTTGGCGGGCGAGCCGACGACGACGCCGTCAAACTGCTCGGGGAACTTCTGGATCGACTTTAGGCTGTTGTCGAGAGGTGCCGGTAGGTCAGCGGCGAGGCCGTGCGAATCAGCTAGAGCGGTCGAGACGGGGTGAAGAACGAGGCGCACCCCTGGCGACCGCCGTCGGAGCAACCGACGTAGTAGCTGTTCTTGGCCTTCTTACCGTAGTACTCGGCAACGATGACCTTTGCCGCCTCGGTCATGGTGTAGATCGCGCGCCAGCCAAAGTCAATGATGGCGTCCTGCGAGCGAGCAGGGGCCGGTGAGCGGTGTCCGCCGCGGACAACAGGCGTGAAGAATCACGCACGTCCCGGTATGGGTTCTCGAGAGCCCACTCGGTGGCGTTCTGCGACGAGTGGCCTCCGTCGGTTGACGCGGCAGCGAAACCATTCTTGAGCCCAGAGTAGGCGAGAGCTCCGTAGTTGACTTAGCGGGGGCCAGCGTCAGCCGGGGAGCGACGACGAACAGCAAAAAAGAAAGACGCACTGGAGCCACCGAGTCCGCCATTGCCCGCGGTGAGGTAGCGCCCCTTGTACGAGTCGCTGTCCGGCAGCCAAACCTCGGCGGTCGCAGGCGAGTTGTTGTAGGCTGTGGGGGTGGGGTGTGGGTCAGACGGGCGCCTCTCGGGCTCAGGAGAGAAGAGTCCGCACGCACTGTTGAGGTTGATCTCGACACGGCAGAAGGCGGGGAGGCCCGAGTACGACATGCCCATGCCGAGGCCCTGGTTGGTGCCGCTGCCGCCCGCCGACGACGTCGAGAACGTCGCGTTGGCCTCGTAATGCGTCGCGTTGGTGATGGTGAAGTCGGTGTAATTTGCCAGCGACGACGCAAGCGATGCACAGCTCTTGGTGGGGGACGACACGGCGGCAGCGTTCGCGCCGCCGACCACGAGGGCGGCGGCAGCGCCTTGAAGGAGGAGCGTCGCGCGCGTCATGTGGACAAGTGAGGAGGCAGAGAAAGAAGCAACAGAAGCTCAAGGCTCGCCAGGATCACGGTCGGTCGGTGCGCAGCTGTGAACGCCGCACCTTTAGTCACCGCCGCTAGTGCACCGCCTGCAGCGCGCAGCTGACCGCCTCGCTGCGCGACTCGGACAGGAAGCAGGCTAACGCCGTCGGGCAGGCAAGAGGCGGCGAGTTTACGGAGCGCACTGGCCGCGAGAGCAGGCCGTGGCAGTCGTGCAGGAGCGAGGAGCCTCGGGGGAGCACGTGCCGAGCGGGGCGTGCGAGTCGCGTGCCATGCGCGGCCGAACGACACAGTCCATATGCGCGTCGAACGCACTGCCTGGTCAGACCTTGGTCGTGCGCAGTGTCGGTCGAAGCACGAGGGCCCCGCGCAGCACTGGGCTGATGATCCTGCGGCGACTTCCCGGCTCAGGAGCGCAGAGCAGGGTTGACGGGAAGAGAGCAAGTCGCGAGCAAGGCTGCGAGCAAGGCTGCGAGCAAGGCGCTGCCCGTAGGCCAGACGAGCGCCAGCCGACTTGCTCGCTGCGAGGTAAAGTGCGAAGAGAGGGCCGGTCGCGACTCGGAGCGGCGCATGTGGCCGCGCGCTTCTGGATGGACAAGGAGAAACCTCCTTGCGCGAGCCAGGCGATCTAAGAGTCGAACTGAATAGTGTCTACGTTGCGCCTCACACTGCAAGTCTACGTCCCGGCCTCGTTCCAGTACCCACTCCCCGTCACGCCCCGCGCCATTCGCTCGAGCGCCCGCAGCTTCGGCAATCCCTTGCCAAACAGCAGGGCGCCGAGCTGTGCCCACACGGACCCGAGAATTCGACTGGGGAGGTAGAACAAGACGAACGAGGGGATGAGGGCGAGCCGAACGAGGCGCGACGAGAGGGCTTTCGCTGGAGGCGAGAGGTCCATGGGCCGGAGGATGGTGAGCTGGGCGAGGTAAGGCTGAGAGAGGACGTTGAGGAAGGCGCCGCGGAGGACGAGCATGAGGTACCTTTGGGCAAGTAAGCGTGTCAGCGCGCTTCGGGGCAGCGCAGAGGGGGCAGCGACACTCACTCTCGCGACGGCTGCAGACCCGGCGACCGAGTCTTGGGCTGTGCGACAATGACCTCGGCGTTGACGTCTCCCAGGGTTCGTGCCGGGTCGCCGAGCTCGAACCTCGAGGCCCGGACAGGCACGAGGACGGTCGGGACGGTCGGGAGGAGGGTGAGGGCACGAGCGACGACACTCTGGAAGTCGTCCTCCGTAAGCTTGTAGGCGAGGCCCTGCGAAAGCGATTCGTCAGCTTGATGTGAGTCGCGCACAAAGCCAAAGGGCGCGCGCGAACCTCGAGCGGTCGCGGGAGCGCTCCGGCGTACTCGACGCCGGGGGAGCACCTCGCCCAGACCCAGCGCTTGTAGGCATCGCTCTCCCTGCCATTCGCCTTCTCGCCGTCGACGACGGCTGACCATTCCCCATCGTCATTGAAGCCCTTGACGATCACGCTGGCATAGCAAGGCTCGAGGAAGGGCACGCCTGGCACGTCAAATGACAGCAGCGCGTCCGGCACTTGGACGGTGCTTGAGGCGAGTGGCACAGTCCCCTCGAGGATGCTGGCCAGGCGAGCGGCTGTTGGACACACGGTGCGAGCGGGCAGATTTCGGTCAGCAGGGGTTGTCGGCACGTGGGGTCCGCCGAGAGGGGGAGGAGCCGCACGGAAGATGAGCGGGCCACTGAGCACGAGCCAACGAGTCTTCTGGTCGCTTATCGCCATGTCTGTTTAGCAGCGGAGGAAGGAGCAGAGACGTGAGGACGAGTGGGAGGGACGTCCGGACGCTCGATTCGAAGGACGCAAAGGGGGCGGTGCAGCCGGCAGTCGGCTCGGTGCAGTGCGTCTTGGGGGGCCCGAGGGCGAGCTCGACAGTTCAAAGGCAAGGATCTGATCAGCTCTGTCCTGCCTCGGCCCTGTCCTGGGTGAGCGGTTGTCTGGCGGCCAAGGTGACCACACACGCTGAAGTCCTTGGTGGCCGACAGCGCGATCAGGCTCTGTGGGGGACTCAGCATGATCCACACGAGCATCTGGCTCTCCCATGCGAATCTTGAAGCGTTGCGTGCCGAGGGAGGCTGGCGATAGGGTCGCGAGTCGAGGTGGGGGAGGGAGTCGAACGTCGAGGGCTAAAGGAGGGCGGGCAAGGCTCGGGAGTGTCCTGCGACCGCGACTCAGTGTGCTGGAGGTCGTTGCTACGAGGGACCTCAGCGTGCTAGGAAGGGGGGGGGGCACGGCGTGAGGCGAGAGGGCAACCTCCAGAGTGCGGAGTCGCTTCCAGCGCCAGCTGGCTCTCGCTGACGCGCTCACTCGCGTGCACTAAGGCCGACGAAAGTCGCGATTACAGTGGGGAACAGCACTAGGGACGGGGGAAAAGGGGTATGTACAGCACTCGCCGCTCACTCGTCGCCGACACAATCACGCGCATCTCGCGCCGACACGCTCCTCTCAGTCCAGCCGCGTCACATACCGGCTCGAAGCAAAGCCGCTCTGGGACCCAGGGCTCGCCGGCGCGTTCTGCGGAGGCGCGTAGCCGACGGGCGGGGCCGGGCGCGGGAGGCTTTCGACAGGCGTGCGCGGCTCGCCGTACATGGCGGGGTCGGCTGAGCCGAGAGACGGTGCACGACCGTGCAAGACATTGCCGTTCGTGCTGCAGAGAGAGAGAGATAGCAGGGAGGTCAGGAACCGTATCGGTGAGAAGGCGAAGGAGCAACGCACGGCATCGTCCCGCTCCTCCCGACACCTCCAGGTCCCGGCATGCTGCCCTGCCGCTGCTTGTTGACCTGCAGCGGCCGGGTGTCAAAACTAGGCGTCGGGACCTGCCCCTCATCGACATTGTACCCCTCGAGCCTCGCCTGCTCGCGCTGCTCCGGCGTCGCCGCGTCGCGCCACTGCGCCGCAATGCGCTCGCTCTCGCTCGGCCCCAGCCCGGCAGCCTCCGCCGCCGCCACCGCCGGGTCGTACTGGTAGCCCGAGGCGGCGAAGCGCGAACCGCCTGCGCCCGGTGCGCCGTACGACACCAGCTGCTGCTGATGCTGCTGCGGGCGGCGGAACGCGCTCGCCGCGATGGTGCGCTTCTGGTCCCCTCCGCCAGGCGTCAACGGCGCGCCGTTCGGTCCCGACCCCGAGGGCGAGGCGAAGTACCCCGAGAGGCCAGCGTCGGCGGGGGTCGCGCGCGGACTCGACGCCGCGGGCGAGTACGGCCCGCCGTCGACGCCCGCTCGCGCAGGGACAAACACGTCGCCGTACTTGGATCCGAGCGCGGCTTCTCCTTGCGGAGTGCGGATCTGGATGGGCCGGCGATCGCCGCCGGCCTTTGACCCAAGGGGGGCCGGCTCAAAGGTCGAGGGGGCGAAGGACGGCGCGGGCTGCTGGACAAAGGCGGGGCTGATGGGCGAGGTAGACGCTGACGGGCCCGATGGCACGTCAGCGGCGTGCGGAGGAGGGTGCGCACTGTACGCGGGTGCAGCGGGCGAAGCCGTGGCGGAGTAGGGGTCGCCCTCGACCGAGCCGGGGCGGTGACGAGAGTCGGCGGACGCGGAACGGCCGTGAGCTGGCGCGTCGTGGCTGTGCGACGAGGCAGGGTTCGAGCGCGTCACGGGCGTCGTCGCGGAAGGTGGGTGCTCAGCCGCGAACTGCTGCGGTGCCCCCGCCTCGAGCTGATCCGGCGCCGGGGTCGGCATCTCGGTGATCGGGCTCAACGGCGCCGCCGCATTGTGTGGCACAGGCGCCTCGCCATGCATGTCCCTGCGACTGACCTCGTCGGCGCCCTCGCCAGCGGCGTGCGGCGACGCGAGGTCCGAGTGCTCGGCGTGTTGCTCGCTCGGCGGCGAGTACGGGTACGCCTCGTACTGCTGCTCGGGCTGGTAGCGCTGCTGGTGCCCCTGCTCGTACCCGTACTCGCGCTGCTGTTGGACCTCACGCTCGGCAACCTCGCGCGCGTGCTCTTCATCTCCAGCCGCCCGGTCGTCCTCCTCCTGCACGGCCGGCTCACGTCGGTGGTGGGGCTCGTCGCTCAGCGGCGCCTCGCCCATGTAGGCCAGGCTCGAGCGATCGGGGTTGTACCGCTCGTCCTGGATGGGCGGCGCAAGCATGGGCGCGCGAGACTGGTAGCTGTCCGGCCCGGTCGGCGAGCGCGGAGAAGCCGTGTCTTGCGGCGCGTACTCGCCGCCGTAGTACGACGGCTGCCTCGGCGATGCCTCTGTGCCGTTGCCGGGCCCGACGACGCTCAGGGGCCGGAAGTCCGGCAGGGGCTGCAGCTGCGGGCCCGAGTGCGCGCCCTGCTCGTCGCGCGGCGTGTGCAGCTGCGGTGCTTGGTACGACGCGTACGAGTTGTCGGCATACTGCCCGCCGGCCGTCGAGTGCGCGCCAAACTCGCTCGAGGGGTGGACCGCTCGGATGCCCGAGTCGTCGAACTGGTTCGTCGGGTGCGCCGCGCCTTCACCGTACTGCTGCTGTTGCTGGAGATCCTGGCCGTACTGCGCGTGCGATTGATGGTGGTGGGGCGGGTGCGATGTGCCCTCGGTGAGCGGCGACGGGTTGAAGACGACGTCCTGCAGGCACCGCTGCGCCTCGCCGAGAAGCTCCTCCGTGCGCTGGTGGCCCTCGTAGTACGGTCGTGGCTGACCCGGCTCGGTCTCGTCAACAGGAAGCATGTCGACGATGAGCTTGCCGAGCTCGGCGACGATGACGGTCTTCTCGGCGAGCTCGAGCATGGCGCCGAGCTTGAGCGACAGGGCCTCTCGCGTCGCCGTCCGCTTAAAGTCGCTCAGTCTGCGTGATAGCGTATGGGTCAGTACTCGCAGAGACGAGCAAGCGAGTGCGTCCTTCAGAGGAGGAGGAGCGCACCGGGTCTCCTCCGTCAACACGCTGTTCTCGAGCCCGATCATCTCCTGCTGCATGTCGCGCAGCCTCTGCCTCTGCGTCGGCAAGTCCTTGGTCTCCTCCTTCATCTTGGACACCTTGCGCTCCTGCGCGTCGATGCGGCCGGCGAGCGAGTCGCGCGACTTCTTGAGCGCCGACAAGTTCTCCTCCTTCGAGCGGATCTCCTTGAAGCGCAGGCTGTCGCAGGGGGTTCGTGTCAGCTCCTTGAACCTTGCAGGGTAGAAACAGTGAGGACCGCGCACCGGTAGTTGCCATTGTGCTCTGCAAAGGTCATCTCGGCCTTTGACAGGTACTCGAGCAGGACCGACACTTTGCCCAGGACGTCCTGCGAGACACAGCATGATCAGCTAACGCGTCTTCCACTTTGTGCAGCCCGTTGCGAGTCCGCACGGGCGGGTCGCAGAGGCACGAGGAAGAGGAAAGGGCGACGCACACCCAGGTCAGGTCCCTCTGCATTGCCCCATTCGCGCAGCGTAACGCTGGCTTTGTCACGCTCAGTCGCGAGGCGCTGAGTTCTGCGGAATGCAACGGCGTGAGAGAAGGTCAGCGGCTTGGCGGCGGCGGCGGAGGCAGCGAGGGGCAGAGGGGGGAGAGAGAGAGAGGAGCTAGGGCGGTGACGCACTGCTCGACGAGGCGGCGTTCCGAGCTGATGATCTCTTGCAGCTGCTTGATGTCGCGAGTTGCCAGCGACAAGCGGTTGTTGTGTGCTGCGAGCGGGGAGTCGGGGGCGATGGTGGGGAGGAGGGGGGGCGGGACGGGAGAGGTATGTAGGTCAGCGACGAGCGCGCTGTAGGGTGAAGAGCTGCGTTGTCCAGCGACCACGAACCTATCTTGGTCAAGAGCGACATGGTTTGTGGCGTGGCCGCACTCTCGAGGGGTGGGCGTCAAGAGATGAAAGCGAGCGGCCAAGTCGGCCTCCTCGTCTCCCGCCACGAGCGTCGAGTGGTGGCGGTGCAGTTCCAACCTCGGTCTCGGATCTTCCGCACGTCCGCTTTTCCTCTTCGGGCCGTCCATGGGGTCAACAGACGACAGACGACATCATGCTCTCCATTGTCCACGTGACCGCCGCCCGCACCAAAGACGCATGCTTCTTCCCTCCGCACGCCCACCTGAGGGGGAGGTCCCCCTTGCGTTCGAGGGTCTGACAAGAGGCTCTGCAGGGCGATGATGGCCCGCTGCAGCGTCCGCCAGACGACGAAGAGCCAGGGGGACGTCCGCAGCGGACTGCAGGACATCGCGCGCAGCTGCATCGTGAGGGACGTGAGGGGAGGGTCACTGCGAGCGCATCGACTGCGCGACTAACCGAAGGTCAGTCAAGGGCAGAAGATGCAAAGTCGAAAGGGAGCACCTGCCGACGTTGACGGAGCGCAAAGAGGAACGCTCGTCGAGGTTGTGCGGGAAGGCATCTGCAAGCAGCCACAGGACGTCGAGGACCGGCGGGTTGTACGCGGACGGACGGACCCTTCAAGCGCAAGGGCAAGCCCCGGTCAGCCAAGGGCCGCGACTTGGGCGTGCATAGGTGGAAGAGAGGGAGCGAGCGAGGCGAGCCGAGACTCTCCCGCACACAAGTCGCCCGGGTCGAGGCCGACGCAGCGGAGTAAGGAGAAGTCCCGCTAGCGCGTCTGATTGCTCGCGATAGCCTGTCCCAGGCAGAGTCCGTCGAGGGTGGCCAGAGGAGATGAGGTCAAAAGGAGGCAGAGCTCTGGCGCTGAGGGCGCGGTGGACAGGAGGAGCCCGCTGCTCGGTCCACCTGTAGAAGAGACCAGGCACAGCGCGCAAGAAGCACAGAGGCGCTCTGGTCAAAAGGCGAGCTGAGAGTCCGGGGAGAGCCTGCGGCAGTGGTGCAACTCGCGCCCGCCTTTGACCTCACCCGTCAGCCTCTCTCGCTCCTGCGCTCCCAGAATCGGCATTGCCGTGACCCGCAAGAGCTACCGATGGCGACCCCGAGTGCGTTCCATGCTGTAGCCGCTCTCCCCTCCTCCCCCCCCCCCACTTGGCGCGTGTTGAACACGCACCCTCCCCCCTCGGCTGTCGACAGATGAACGCATCGTCTTTGCGGCCAAGCAGGACGCCGTCGACATCATCGACGAAATCGTCAACGGGCCCGACGACGCCTACGACCTCAACTATCAGGACGGCCTCGGCAACACGGGTGAGCCTCTCCCTTTCTCGCCTCGGCTTACGGCGGATCCGGGCGAGTTCGAAGAAGGAAGTCGTGTACAATTGCGACAGCGCTGTGCTCGCTGTCAGCGCCCCGACGGTGCACGCTCGTGCGCAAGGCTGCCTCGAGCGGGCACAGAGGCTCCTTCACGTAGGACACCCCACTACCTGAGCCGACCATTCGCTGACCGCTCCAACCGGCCCCCTTTGCAGCGCTGCACTACGCGTACGCCCCTTTCAGTCTCGTTCAGCCGGCCAGAGACCCGCCCGCTGATTCGTTCCCCACTGCAGCGTCTCTGGCCCCTCGCCCGACGTCCTGACCCTCTTGCTCGACCTCGAGCCCGTCGACGTAGACCGGCAGAACCGCCTCGACCGCGCGACCCCTCTGCACCTCGCCGTCAAGCTCGAGAACGAGGCAGCGCGGCAAGGCGTCGTCGACATGCTGCTCGAGGCGGGCGCGGACCCCAAGTGCGTCGCACGGCCTTCTCGCTTCCCGCTCTCTCTGCCTCGAGGTACGAGGCTGACCCGTTCTTATCGGACGGCATCGTACAGTCTGAAGGACCGCTACGGCCGGAAACCCGCCGAGTACCTTCACCCGGACCGGTCAGAGGTGGACAAGGCGATCCAGCAGGCGATTCGAGTCGCGCTCGCGGACCGCCTTATGGGAGGCACGAAGAACAACGCCGACCTTGCCGACGACGGCGACGATGACGATGGCGAACCGGGGAGCGGAAGCGAGTCGGAGTGATGCAGTCGGGACAGCGCGAAGCGCGGTTGGGAGCGGAGGAGCAAGGCGACAAGCCGGCAGCGGTGTGCCTGTATAGACTACGCAACCTTGACAACAGCTTTACGAATGCATGGCTCTGATACGAGCGCCCCGTGAGAGTCTTCTAGCCAGAAAGCACCGTCTAGTTTGCGAGCGGGCGCGCGCCCCCGATGACTCGTCCACGCACAAAGACCGAGCCCAGATTGCGGTCGTCACCCTGAACACCCGTTCGTGCCTTGTCAGCCCCTTTCGTGCGGAAAGGCGAGGGGAGCGAAACGCACCGAGAACAGAAACTTCTCAAACACGCGCTCACTCGACTCGTCCTCCACCGTCATCAACGCCGGGTTGTGCGCCTCGGCGCGCGTTCCCGTCGGCGCGCCCTCGAGCGCCGCGCGCACCTCGTCTTCAATCGAGCCCGTCTCCCCCAGCGACCCCGCCGCTCCTCCGTTCGCGGCGTTCGGGGACGACGGCGCCGTCTGCACGAGCAGCGCGTCAAACTCCTTGCCGACGACAAAGTTGCCGACGCGCTCGTCGACGTTGGCGACTTGTGCGCCGCCGAGCGTCGCGAGGTAGAAGAGCGCAGAGAGCGAGAGGTGCTGCTTGGCGAAGAAGCCCGCCGGGCGGGTCACGCCGTCCGGGTTTGTGACCGAGCCGGTCGACGAAGCGACACGCTTCGAAGGCGAGTCGCGCTCGTGGAAGGAGATGGTCTTGGATGCGGTAGACGCTGCGCGGCTGCGCGAGGAACGAGGGGGGTCAGTCCGTGTGTCGCGGGAGCGGGAAGAAGAGCAGACGCACATTGCCGAGAGGATCCCGAGCGACAAGCCGCCACTGACGTCCGTTCCCAGCCCGACCTTGACGCCCTTGTCGAGCATGTCGCCGACGCGCGCGGTCCCGCTGCGCAGGTTGAAATTGGAGTCGGCGCAGTGGGCGATGCCAGACTGTCGCGCCTTGATGAGGTCGAGCTCGTCGTCGGACAGGTGCACACAGTGCGCGAGGACCGTGTTGCGTCGCAGCAGGCGGAACTTGTCGTACGCGGCCGTGTAGGATGGCACGCCAGGATAGAGTGCTGCGCAGGACAGCGTCAGTCAGCGGGAGGTTCCTGGCGGGAGCGAGCGGTCTTCCTGAGTGAGCAAGAGAAAATCATGCGTACAAAGTGCAAAGTCGATCTCGGACGGGTTCTCGGCGAGGTGAGTCTGAAGCGGGAGGTGCTCGTCGCGGTCCATCATCTCGCCGAGCCCTTGCAGGCACTCGTCAGAGCACGAGATGGCGAAGCGAGGAGTGAGGATAGGCTGGACGAGCGACGTCGGTGCCGCAAAGCGCTTTGTCAGACTCGGAAGGACGGCAGAGGAGGGCGGCAATGGCGAGTCGCAGTGCCGGCGAACAAACGCGACAAAGTCCTCCGTGTCGGCGAGCGACTGAGCGGCCGACTCTTCCTGGTAGCTTGGCGCGCTGTTCCGGTCCATGTTGCACTTGCCGACAAAGGCGCGCTGCCCTCGCCGGTGGCAGACGGCGGCGAGGATCTTGGTCGTCTGGTGCAGGGTGCCGTACCAGCAGGCCGTCGTCGTGCCGCTGTTGACCACGCGGTCGACCACGTCCTCGTACGTCCGCCGCGCGTACGCTGGATCTGCGAACTGGGAGGCGAAGGACCGTCAGCGGTGCGACCGTCTCTCGCGGCTAGGCTGCTCTGCGGCAGCTCGTGTCGAGCGCACCTTAGCCTCCGTTGGGAACGTGATCTGCTGCAGCCAATCGAGCAATTCGAATTCCTGGCCGTACGCGAGGTTCACGTATTGCGGTGCGTGCGTGTGAGTGTCGATCAAGCTGTCGGGCAAGCGGGCGAAGGAGGGGTAGGAGAGGGGAGGTCAGCGAAACGCGACCCGGCGTAGCCTTTGACATGCAGGAAGCAAGGACGCACCCAGGCATTACGAACTCGCCCTTGCCGAGCCGAACGACCTGCGCCTCTGCCCATCCGCGCTCGCCCAACCGGCCTTCTACCTCGTCCGCCGAGACGGGGCCATTGTCGACAAAGGCGATGACGCCGGCCTCGTCGACACCGAGGAGGGCATCGTGCAGGTACTCGGTGTCGGTCAGCGAGAGCGGGTGGACGAAGGTGCCGTGGAAGACGCGGCGCTTGAGGGTCATCGGAAGTGGGGGAGGGGCCTGCGGACTCGGGGGGCGAACAGATCAGCACGAGGGAACGCAAGCCGCGCCAAGACAGGGTCAGTGGCGCACGATAGCCATTTGATGCTCGCGGTAAGAAAGCGACGCAAGCCCCAGTGGAGGAGGGCGAGCGAGCCTGCAGGCGCTCGAGCTGCGGAGGCGCCGCGCACGCGGACGAGGCGGGCGGCATTTCGCGGAGGTCTCGAGGGGCGCCGCTGGTGGTACTCCTCTTCCTCCGCCCCTCTCTCCCGCACCTCTACAAGGCCGGGATCGGCTCAAAAGGCTCGCTGAGCCAACCAGCCAGCGCAGGCTCTCAGCGCGGACCAGCCAACCAAGCTGCGCGACTCGTCCTCGCCAGCAGCTCGTCTCGATCGGCCAAGTTTCGGCGCACCCGGCCGACAGCGCTCCGCCGGACACTGCCTGATAAGAGTCCAGCTGGTTCTTCTTCTGAAGAACGAAAGCGTGCTGGGGACAGATGCGACAGGAGCTCCGCGCCGCCGAACTTGTCGCTCCGATGTCCCACTGCCACGTCCCGGGCCAGCTGGTGCCTCGAACGCTCGTGTTGCCTTCCTCGTCGAAAAGGCGCTTTGAACGAGCGACAGGTACGACGCGTCGCGGACAAGGTCAAGTTGTCAACCAGCGCGACCTTTCGCTCGGAGTCCACCACGTCCAGCCGCTTCAGGGAACCTGTCCTCGACCAGGAACCCGTGTTGACAGAGTCGGGACCAGCAGTCGACGCAAAGAGCGAGCTCGAGTGCGCAACCTTGGCGCGCGACGAGGCGCGATCAGAGCACCCCGCCGCTGCCGGACGCCCGGACTGGTCCCAAGGGCCGTTGGCGGGCGCGGGTGCTCGCCGTAGGCGACAGTGCTCACAGGCACAGCTCTGCTTCCTACGCTTCATTTGCTTCGACGTCGACAAGAGTCCAGCGCACGAGATGCACGGCCTTGCCAGCTCGAGCCCTCCTTTGCGCCTGCCGCCGTCGTCAAGCTGGCTCGTCCCTTCTCCGTCTTCCCTCAACCGCCGACGCACCCTTCCCCTCTTGGGCGCGTTACTGTGCTTCTTCGCCCTCCTGCACGCCGTCGTCGAGGTCCCCGACGAACCCGCAGCACGCTTGAGGCAGCTGTTCTCGCTCGAGCCGGCGGTACCCAAGGCCACCCTCGGCGCCGACCTCTCGTTCACTCAGTACCTCGACGCACATTGGCCCCTCGAACGCAGGACACAGCAGCCGCACCTGTGGATCACGCTCGCAGACGGCCTCTTTGCCCGGACGGGCGCCGCAAACCTCGATGCGTTCGTCCGTCAACTCAACCTCGAGCGTCGCCGCAAGTACGGTCGCAAGACGAGGGAGACGCACCTCGTCACGCTCTGCCTCGACGAACCCTGCGTCGTCGAGTGTGCGCAGAGGGACATGTACGCGTACGGGGGGTTCCCGCGTCAGAAGCCGGAGCAGATCCTGTGCGCGCTTTCGTCCTCGCTCCACAGACGTTTCTCGGCCGGGAGCTGTTCTCTCGGCCCGCAGCGCCCGTGGCGTCCGTGACAACAGATGCTGACCGTACTGCACCTGCCGGCGCTCTCAGCAACGCGACCTGGCCCAAGCTGGCAAGCCTCATCGAGGGCCTTCCTCACCGCGACCTCTTTTTCGTCGACGCCGACGTCTCGTTCGCGCAAGACCCTTACCCTCACATGGAGCCGTTGATGGAGAATTACGACCTTCTCGCCCAAGGTGAGCTTCTTTCCGTGGAGCGCACGCATCCTGAGTTTGACCATCTTCGTGAACCGCCTTCGCGTCGCCAGAGAACGATGCTTTCGGGTATTTCAACACAGGTGCGTCGCGTCCCTCCCAGGTCCTATCCCCGCTGCCCCCCGCGCCAGACGTTGTCGTTGCCGCCTTCCATTTCATCGCTTCCGTCCAGAGCTCACGGTCTGCATGCGCTCGCAGGGTGGATGTGGATGCGCAAGGGGTAAGTCGTGGCCGACGCGTGAACCAAAGTGCTCGAGATGGACATGGTGAAGGTCTCGCGAGACCAAGTCAACTTCAACATGGTGCGCTCCGCCAACTCAAGGTTGCCTCACCTCCTCAGAGGACTGACCTCGTCTGCTGCCCGCCCAGGTGCTCGACACGGCTCTCCTGCGCCTTCACAACGACTCGCGCCCCATGCAGCGACCCCTCAAGTCAGACTTTGTCGCCCAGAACGGCCTGCGCGTGCACGTCCTCGACCAGCGACAGTTCCGGGTCTACCACCAGCGCAAGGACGCCTGGGTCGCGATGCACGACAGCACTGTACGTCCGCGACGTTCCGTCGTCCCCCGCTGCCTCCAAGCACTGACGGGCCGACCCGCAGTTCCTGCACATGACGTGCGCCGACGACGCCTGGGTCAAGCTCTTCATTCCCAAGGTCGAGGTACGTCTACAGAGGACATCGACAGGCGGCACGGACTGATCTTTCGGTGCTGGCAGGGTTTCTGGACCGACCTCGACGGCTACTATTCGTTGCCGCCTCAGCTCCTCTCGATCGACGAGCTCGCCGGCACGAAAGACGACCTCGCGCAGCTGTTTCGCATTCTCCTGGCCCTCGCGTGAGTCTACTGCTTGCTTCTTGATCACATGTAGACGTCTCATCCTGACCGCACCTTCTCCGCTGGCTGGAACGCAGTCACTACACCGGGCGCGCTTTGACCCTCCCTTCCCATGCCGTCATCTTCGACCTCGGCAAATCCTTTCCGACGCCCGTTCGCAAGTCTTACGAGACGTTCCCGCTCTCGCAGCTCGCGGCGCCGGGAGCAGACTCGCCCCTCAACGTGAGTGTCGTCGAGCCCGCCTACGTCGAGCACGCGTCGAGCTGGTTGCTCGGCAAGAGCGTTCTCGACACGGACAAGAGGCGCGACGACGGCTGGTGGCAGAGTCTTGCGAAGGCTGAGCGCGAACGCAGGATGGACCTCGCGCTGGGGATGACCAAGGTGTTTGACCTCGGTGCGCGTGCTTGCTGCCTACGCTACCCTTCCCCCGCCCGTGAGAAGTACTGACGACGCAGCCTCGGCTCGAGGCCCCTAGACATGCGCGCGCACTCCACCTTCGCGTCGCTCCTGTCAAAGGCCATCTCGAACCCGCTCTTGGCTGAGGCGGCGCACGTCCGCCTCATCAACTCCGAGTGGCCGGGCTTCCAGCGGTGGCGCACGTGGCAGCTGCCTGGCGCCGTCTCGCATGTTGGGACGTGCGCCCAGCTGGAAAAGATGCCAGGGTGCGACCAGGTGTGCCGGTTCGACGGCCGCGAGACGAGGATCCGGGTCGACGAGCCGTGGCCTAGTCTCGAGCAGGTCTTGGGAGTCGAGCGCGCGTCGGGGCTTTGAGGAGTGTTGTATGTACACGAGCAGCGCAACCATGGAGATCGTTCAGTCGTTCCTTAGTCGTGGGACGGCGTCAGACGCGCGCCCGGACCCCGACGAGCGCGGGAGGAGGAGCGCTCGGGCACTCCACCCTGACGCGGAAAGCTCAGACTGGACACGTATGTCTCCTCAGACACTTCCTGGAGTCGCAGCGCCCAGGGCGTCGCAAGCGCGAGGAGAGGCCGAGAGTGCGCTGATGCGCCGCCCGACCTTCGGCTTGCTCTCTCGACCCGCTTCCTTGCTCGACGACCATGCAGAGCTACGGGGTCAACGTGCCCCAGGATCAGCAGATCAGGTTCCGCTCGTCCAAGCAGCGGGCGCCCGTCCCCGCTGGCACCAAACTCGAGCCGTCGCCGAATGCTCGCGCCCTGCGCCCCGTCGAGCCGGGCCTGCTCAAGGACCCCAACCTGCGGTGAGTCCCTCTGCTCTGACTGCGCGAGTGTCGGGGCTGACCCAACCCCTCCTTCGCTCACCTCCCCTCGTCAACCCTCCCTCATCAGGTTCGCCTTTGGCCGGTGGTCGCCTAACCTGACCCAGGCCTTCCGCTTCCTCGTCCTCATCCGATGGACCGCGGGAATGTATACTGCCATCTCAGACTGCGACGAAGGTGCGTCGCTGCCCGCGAGACCACTCTGTCTCTCTCGCTCCCCCTCCCGCTCTCCACCCTCTCGGAAACGCATGCTGACCCGCATTTTGCCTGTGTCTGGCCCGCGTGCTGCAGTCTTCAACTACTGGGAGCCGCTGCACTACCTCGTTACGGGCAAAGGCTTCCAGACCTGGGAGTACTCGCCCCTGTACGCGATCCGGTCCTACTTCTACCTCCTCGCCCACTCGGGTCCGGCGTTCGCTCTCCGTGCCATTGGCTTCCCCGACAAGGTGCGCGCGAGGCTGTCCATCGAGGAGGAGCGACGCCCAAAGCTGATGCTTCCTGTGCCCCCTTTCAGCGCGTCATCTTTTTCGGCACGCGGCTCATGCTCGCGACGCTCTCGTCCTTCGTCGAGGCCGTCTTCTACCGCGCCTGCGTCGTCCACGTCAGCTCGCACGTCGGGCGGTACGTCCTCTGGATCCAGCTGTTCTCGGCCGCCTTCTACTCGGCCGCGACCTCGTTCCTCCCCTCGACGTTCGCCATGTACTTCGTCATGCTCGGCACGGCCGCGAGCCTTTCGCCTGTCCAGGGCGGGTGGAAGCGCATCTCGTTCGCCGTCCTCGCATACGCCATCGCGGGCATCGTCGGGTGGCCTTTCGCGGTTCTCCTCGGCGTGCCTCTCGTCCTCGAGCAGCTCTTCGTCCGCGGAACGCTGCAGCGCTCGCCCATCACGCAGTCGGCCCTGTGGGCGATGAGGCGTGCGAGGAACTTGGGCATCGCGCTCGCCATTGGCGCATCTGTCGCGGTGCGTCCTTCCCCTCTTTCGTCGTCCTAGCCCCGGATCTGGGGCTCATGCGCGCATCCGCTACTCCACAGCTCCCTGTCGTCTTTGTCGACTCGGCGGCGTACCACAAGCTCGTCCTCGTGCCGCTCAACATCATCAAGTACAACTTGTTCCCCGTCGAAGGCGCCGGCCCCGAGCTGTACGGTACCGAGCCGTGGTACTTCTACCTCCTCAACGGCCTCATCAACTTCAACTTGCTCTTCCCCCTGGCCCTCGTCGCCCCGCTCCTCATCCTCGTCACCCTCCGCGCGGACCCGAAGCGGTTCGGCGACGTGCGTGACGTCTCGAAGGAGCAGACGCACCCGGCCGTCAGCCTTGCGATCCGCCTCGCCCCGCTGCACTTGTACCTCGCAGTGCTCATGCTGCAGAAGCACAAGGAAGAGCGCTTCTTGTACCCGGCGTACGCCCACATCGTCCTGAACGCCGCCGTCGGACTGTACCTCGTGCGAGGCTGGGTCGAGGCATACTTCTTGAAGGTCACCCAGTCGCCGTACCGCGTGAGTCGTGCCTCGTCGTCTTTCCCTCCTTCGCTTCGGCCGGCCGATTGCTCACTCGCGCGACATGCGTCCCCGCTCCCTTCACTACGCAGGCGACTCGCACCGGGCTCTTCTCGCACTTTACGCGCGCCGTCATCGTCCTCACGGGCCTCATCTCGTTCGCGCGCATCTCGGCGCTGCACAACTACTACCACGCGCCCTTCAACGCCTACCACCACCTCCAGAACTACGAACTCCCCCGTGTCGCGCTCGTCGCACACCCGGAGCTCGCGCCCGCCATCGACCCCACCCTCCCGCAAGCCGAGTTCGCAGAGCTCCTCAACAAGGAGAGGGCGCTCGACGTGCGCGAGGCGCTCAGCCCGCTCGGCTTGAGGCTCTGCCTCGGCAAGGAGTGGCACCGGTTCCCGAGCAGCTGGCTCGTGCCGGACGAGGTCGAGACGCGCTGGGTGCAGAGCGCGTTCGACGGCATCATGCCAGGAGTGTGGGAGGCGCCCGGCATGGGCAAGGGCTTGTTCGGGCGGGCGACGGCGAGCGTGCCCAAGTCGATGAACATGTTCAACAGGGCCGAGGGCGACCGCTTCGTGCGTTGACGTTCTGTCTCGTCTTTCCTCGTCTCTACATGGACGCTGACGCGTCCGAGCGCACACGGCGTCTGCAGGTCGACCCGTCTTCCTGCTCCTACCTCATCGACGTCGACTTCCCTCACCGGCCCGACTCTTCCCTCTCGCCGCTCGAGCCGCGGTACGCCGTCTCGGACGAGTGGGAGCGCGTGTCGTGCCACCCGTTCCTCGACGCCGAGAACTCGCCGCGGCTGCAGCGCGCGCTCAACTTGCCCCTGCCCGGGTGGGGCAAGGCGCTCAAGTGGGGAGACTACTGCCTCTTGAGGAGGAAGGGCCTGCTGGAGGAGGTGCGGGAGAAGGCGTAGGACGGCCTGCGGCAGAGCTGGGTTGCGCGCGTGAGCAGGAGCAAGGCAGGGTTGACTGGACGAGGTCGCATGTCAACTCGTGGAAATCGCATCTCGCACTGGTACTCTCCTCTCGGTTGGCTCGCCAGGGTCATCTCTACCGGGCATGCGTAAGATAGCAGTGGACTGCTCCCTGCTATAGGTCAGCAGCGGAAAGCAGAAGTCAAGTCTCTCCTTCATCAGTCAACCCCGCGCTGCTCTCGCCTCGTCCTCCAACCTCTGCCCTCTGCCAGTCCCCTGGTGCGGCCAATTCGGTTGGTCAGAACAAATGTCGACCGCCGCATCCGCGTCGAACAACCCCTCCCAGCCCGCCGGCAAGCTCACCTCTCTCTCGCACAAGGGCGGCTTCGATTGGGACCTCGAAATCGGCTTCGGAGTGGACCTCGGCGCGCTCGAGTCGGCTCGGTCCCTAATCTCAAGCTCAAGAATGCGCCCTTGATTGGGGAGTGGCGGCTCAAGGTCGTGCGCGACGAGCTCGGAGCGTTGAAGATCGCCGTCCACCACGGGCTCGCTGTGGGCAGGCTCGGCAGCCATGTGACGGTCGCGCTGGGCCTGTACTGGTGCGGTCCCAGCGGGTGGGAGGCCATCGCTGACCGTCGGTGGCAAGGTCTCCAGCCGGGCTTGAACGAGGTCACAGGACGCAGTTGCGTGGCTTGGCACATAACGCTCAAGGCGGCCGACATTGACGGCGCTTCGGGTGCCTTCAAGGCGGCATATGAGCGCGGCGGAGTCATGTCGTTGCACCTGCACCTCGCCATCTCCCAGGCGAAATCGAGCTCGACGGTGTTCGAGGAAGCTACCGCGCTGCGCCTTCCTTGTCAGTCTCTCCCGCTTTCTCCTCGCGAGGGAGCTCAGCTGACACCCAAGTGCACTGCAGCAACGGTTGCTTCGCCCTTGAGCAATGACGTTCGCCTCTTCTTCCCGCGTGCGGGCCCCGGCGGCGCCGAGATCTGGACCAACGCGACGCTCCTCGAGCGCTCCTCGCCGTACTTTAAGGACATGCTCAAGTCGGGATTCTGCGAAAGCGTGCAGATCGGCGCAAAACGTCCGCGCGTCAGCCCGCCCGTCGCCGAGGACGTCACCTTGAGCGAGGCGACGAAGGACGTTGACGACTCGGACGACGAGACGGACGACCTGCTTTTTCAGACAAACCTGCCCACTCTGTACGACACGAGCGAACTGCCCAGCTTCTCCTATCGCCAGGTTGTCGTCAAGGAGACGGCCTACTCGACCTACCTCGCCGTCCTCCGGTACCTCGAGACGGGCTTCATCCGCTTTGCGCCACTCCGCTCCGGCGCGAGCGACGACCAAAGCGGATCGTCTTCGGAGGCGGATCAGGGGGGGTCTGATGCGCGCGACGGCGCATCTTCCACGGACAGCCGCGTCGGATTGTCGTCTCGTGCCCAGGTTGTCACGGACGCGATCGAGGAACACCCCGACCTCCCCGCCCCCGTCTCGCCCAAATCGACCTACCGTCTTGCGCATCTTCTCAAGCTCACGCGTCTGCAGCGCATGTGCTGTGAGGCGCTGCGCAAGCAGCGAACGCCCCCCCCTCGCGGCGCACGAGCTCTTTGACCAGGCGGCGGTCCTGTACGACGACTGGCGCAAGGTCATCCTCGACTACGTCGCTGCGCGGTGGGATGTCGTGTCCGCGTCGCCGAGCTGGAAGGAGACGATGGAGCGTGTCAAGGCCAACGAGGTCGACGGGGCGGCGGGGATCATGGTTGAGCTGATGCAGGCCGTGCTACAGGCGCAGCGCGCCGCCGAGCGTGCGTCTTCCGCTCCCCTCCACTTTCAGGCGCTGCTGACTCACTTTGACCCTCCTCAGCGTGACATCCAGGCGAGACGGAAGGTCGAGGGCGACACGCGGCGAAATGCACAGACGTCTTTCGAGCTGCCGGGCTGGTTTCTCGGAGCGCCTTCAGCGCCCCAAGATTGAGCAGTGCCTCTCTACAGAGAGAGTCAAGACCGACAGCGCAGAGTGCAGCTCCAAATACGCGCGCCACGCCGCTCGAGTCGCGAGCTCCAGAGGTGCCCGCCCGGCTGTGCGTCAGCTCAGCTCCCTCGTGGTGCCCATGCGCGTCCGCATCTGCTATGTCAGAATCGCATAGTCCATCGTGAGCATGAGGGGCAGCGCGCAGACCGTTGCTGCCGATCTGAATGTCCCTCCAGACCCTCGTCTCTTCGCTGCAGTAGCGCTGCTCTCGACGGCGCGGGTTTTCGGAGGGACCGGGAGTCTATTCCTTTACAAGCCGAAGGCACGGTTACGCCGTGCTCGATGATAAGATGTTGGACAGGGAAGAGGGAGAGAAAGAGAGTGGGAAACAGCTCCAACGACGACGACGAGGAGAGTAAGGGAACACGAACCGAGGCGACGGGAGAGAGTCTACCGCGCCTCCTGTACGACGGAGGAACAACGCCACGACGTCTACTTGACGCTCATCTTGCGCCACAGCTTTTCTTGCCGCTTGGCCTCCTCCTTGGCCTGCTTCTGCCGCTCCTTCTCGGCCTTGTCCCGCGCCTTGGCCTCCTTCTCGCGCGCCTTCTGCTCCTCCTTGATGCGCTTCTCCTGCTCCTTGCGCGACAACGCAGGCGGGGCTTGCTCGGCGGCTGGAACGGGCGCCGGCGCCGGTGCGGGTGCGGACGTAGGTGCGGGCGTGCTCCTCCCCAGCTCGGGCGACGCCCCGCCGACTGCGCCGCTCTCCTGCACGCGTGACGGGTGCACAGGGAACGACGCCGACGGCGACGACACGATGGGCGACGCCGTCGACGGGCGCCGCTTGACGCCAGCACCGAGGGCGTCGCCGTTCGTGCGCACGTCGAGCGGAGGACCCACCCCGGGCGCAGACGACAGGCGCGCCTTGCCGTTGGTCTCGCCTCCGGCGCCGACGCTCCCAAAGCCAAGGCCGACGCCGTTGAGCGCTCCGGCGTGCGAGGACGACGGGCGGGGCTTCTCGGACTTGTTGCGCGACAGGAAGCCGCGCGTCTTGGCGAAGGCGCCGGTCGACGTCGAGAGCGGTGCGGACGCCGGTGGCGGCTGCAGCACGCCAGATGACGAGAGCGACGTTGAGGAGGCGGAGGAGCCGGGCGGTGGGGGCATCGGTGGGCGCGCGCCGTCGATCGCGCCGAACGACGTGCGCGACTCTCGTCGCTGCGCGAAGCGGGGCGAGGGCTGCGGCACCACAGATGACGCGACCGAGGCCGAGCCGTCCTCGCTTGGTGGGGCAGGCGGGTTGTCGACGGCGCCATTCGCCGGTGGTCGCGACAGGTCGACGGACGAGCCGTTCGGGGACGAGGCAAAGACGCTCGACATGATGGCGCTCCCGTCGTGCGGCACGCTCGAGGCAGCCTCGGACGACGGAATGCTCGGCAGCGTGGCGGTCGCTGACCCCGGCGTGAGCGACATGCGCCGCTCCTTCGTTGTCGACGAGTGCGACTTGGTCCGCCCAAACTTGCCCCGCAAGGAGGACCATCCGCCCGTACTATCCTTGCGCTCCTTGTCGCCGTGGCCGCCGAGCTCGGGCACGTCGGCTGAGGAGCTCGAGACCGAGACGGCGCTCGCTTTGCGCTGCTGCGGCGACGACCCCGGCCCGTTCTGAGTCGGTACGGGCAGCGTGCCCAACGCGGACGGCGGCGACGCAGCTGCCGCACTCGGCTGCGGGAAGGCCTGCTCGGCGGTCGGGTTGACGAGGGCGGTGGGCGCGGGAAGAGGCGAGGGTATGGGTGCGGTGGGTCCGGGCGAGCGAGGGTCGCCGGGCGAGGAGGGGATCGCCGCTGCCGGCAGCGGCGGGACGGTCGGCGCGCTCTCGTCCACCCAAGACGTCGCGAGCCCGCCCGTCGAGACCGAACTCGTCGTCTGCGCCCGCTCGCGGTTCGTCGTCGTCGTGCCCGCGACGGACGGCGTTTGCGGGACGGGCAGGTCGACTCCTGCCCAATCGAAGTCGACGGCCTGGTAGAAGAGAACGTAGCCGCTGCCAGACCCGGGCGTGTCACCGAAGAAGCGCGAGATCTCGTGCTGCTCGATCGGGTAGACGTTGTTGTCGTCGAACACGATCCACCTTTTGCCCGACTTGACGATCGTGATGTAGTGCCCGTGATGCGGACCGACGCCTATGTGCACCACGATGGCCCACAGCTCGTACAGGCGGTCCGGGTCCGACACGTCGTCGGCCGTGTTGAAGAGGCGTAGCTCGAAGGGGAAGACGACGCGGTACGTGAGCTTGACGTGCCTCTGGAGCGACTCCTCGTACTTGAAGCGTTTGAGGTGAAGCGCGAGGATGTTGGGCAGCTTCTTGATTTTCATCCTGTGGCGGCGTCAAGTGCTGGGTGAGCTCAAGAAACGGAGGCAGCCCAGGCCGGGAGAACGCACCGCTTCTCTGCCTCCTGCAAGCCGCAGCACTTGTCACACGAGAACTTGTTGCGTTGGCACAGCATCTCGGACGCGCTGAACTGCCGCAGGCACGCCGTCACGGACGAGTTCTGCTCGATGTCGATGGAGAGGTCGAGGAATGCCTCGTCGCGTGAGGTGACCTGTGTCAACGAGCGAGTGAGCGGATTCTCTTTGCGCTTGAGAACAAGACGGAGAGACGCGCCGTTTCGCAGGTCAAGCACCGCGTCTCGTTGGTCAAGATGCCCTCAAAGAGCGAGTGGACCCAAGTCTTGGCGTGTGCGCCAAAGCCAGTGCCGACCATGCCTGTGCGCAGGTGTTCGTCAGAGCGTGCATGACAGATAACGAGAGCGAGCAAGGCGCACTCGGTGCCCGCCCTTCGTCCGCCGCCCGCTTCTTCTCGTCCCGCTCGAGCGCCTCGGCGACCGAGTTAATCAGAACGTTGAAGAACTCGTGCGCGTCCTGATGCAGCGTGCTGCGGAAGAACTCGTTGTCGCGCTTGAGCTGGTTGATGAAGGCCTGAGGCGCGACGGTGCCGAGCGCCTTGGGTTGCGCCGAGATGGTGCAGAAGAGGTCCCGCAGCGTCGTCAACAGCGTCGTCTCTGCCGCGGGAACCTCACGTGCGAGTGCGCCGCCGGGTCCGACGAGGGGCGTGCCGACACCCGTGAACGACGAGTTGGTCGTCTGCTGCGCGAGCGCAGCGCCGCCGGTGAACCCGGCTCCCTCGCCGCCGCCCGCCTGCGCAGGCTCGGAGACAGAGCTCTGCCGCTTGTGCGGGCCAAAGATGTTGCCTCGCCCGCTGCCGTTCATGGTCCCTTGTCGTGTCGGAGGGGATCGGCGAGCCGCGGGCGGCACGGCGGTCGGGACATAGGGGGTGCTGAGGGCGTTGCCGACGGCCTTTGCGGCGCGTCCTGCCGATGAGAGGGCGGATAATGCGGACGAGGAGGACGAGGAGGATGCTGAGGGTTCGGAGGGTGCCGACGAGGGGTCCGGCGAGACGGGTGCGGGCTGCACGAGTGGGTGCGGCGGCGGATCGGTGCCGTACGGGTAGTACGACTCGACGAGCTGTCGGAATGGCTTGGAGAAGTACAGCGACTGCAGGACCGAATTAGCGTAGCTGCGAGTGAGGGAGGCGACCCGTCAGCCCGACCCGAGAAGAGGGACCGGTGGGGAATGACGGGGCGAACGGACCAGGTGTTGCCAAACTGCCGTCGGGGAGAGCGACGAGAGAGGCACGGTCAGCGCATGTCCCACGAGCGAAGCCATCTGACGGCTTGGGTCGGCGGCATCGGAGCCGCTGATCCGCCGTCTTCGGTGTCGGCGAGGGCGGACAGGGGAGAGGGGAAAGGTGAACGGCGGGACGCACGTTCTCGAGGCCATAGTAGCGTTCCCCTGGTGCTTCTGCGTGCCAGTCTACGGTTGGCGGTGCGGTTGCGGCTCCCCCGGATGCGACAGCCGGCGAGCCGCTGCTGCCCTGAGCGGCGGTGGGGCCAGGACCGCCCTGCCATCGCCGCAGGAAGGCCATCGACGCAGGTCTAGGGGCACAGCGTGCTCAAGACGGGCTCGCTCGCACGCTCGGTGGTTTGCGCGCAGGCCTGAGACGGCGGCGAGGAGGAGGAGGGGGGGCCGACGCCCTCGAGGTCGGCTGGCGGGGGGCAGTGGTCGAGTCTGGACCGGCTCAGACTGGCGTCGCTCGTTGACGGGATGGTCGGCGGCTGGAGAGAGGAAGGCTGGACAGTGGCAGCGAGTGCAGGCGCTGCCCTGGCGCGCGTGCGGGCGAGGGAGGAGCTGGGGGGGNCCCCCCGCTGCCCCGTCCGCGCCAAGTCTGGGCCGACGCGCGAAAATAACCGCGGGTCGCCCTCGCTCGCACCAGGGCCGCACAGCAGGTCGCTTGAGCAGGCATCCTGCAGCTCGCAGGTCACTCAAGACGCATGAACCGGTCGACGTCGAACTCAAGACTAGCGCGAGCCTCCGGATCCTCCGCGCGTGCGGGCCGCGGGGGCTCGCGGCACGTGCGAAAGCCTGCGCAGGCCTTCCTTCTCTCGCTCTGCGGCGACTTTGGCGCAGACGGGAGGAGTCCGTGAGAGCGCGCGCTCGTAATCGCCGCGTCTCAGAGGGCAGTGGCACCTGCGAAGCCAAGGAGGAGGTCACCCCTCGACCTTCCCAAGTCGCTGCAAATCCTCGCGCTGCGTTCTCATGTGCGCGCGTCGTGGGTGTTGACGCCATACCATGCAGGGAATGTGAGGGAGGGGAAATGCACACTACAGCCCAGAGGGTCCAACTGCCTGACGCTCCACCGTCTTCTCCGCCCCCTCGTCCTCCTCATCCTGGTCCTCATCCAGGTCGCTGCAGCCTTCACCTCCCAACGTGTCCCACCTCGGACACTCCCGTCCACCGCTTCGCTCCGCCTGGGTACCCGCCACCGTGTTCAAAGCCAGACTGTCGTCCCGGGCTCGCGTCGACAAACTCGAACGGGTCGACGTACGACACGCCGCGGCCCGCCTGGCCCTGCTCAGGCGACGTCTCCGGGATGGACTGGAAGATGAGCGAAGGCTGTGAGCGGGGCCGGCGCAGCGACTGCGACGAGCGGCTGTGCAGCGCATGGCGGGGCGGCGTGCTCGCTGGAGAGGGGAGCGTGGGGAGGCGACGCTGGTACGGCTGGTAGGAATGCTGGAAGCTGAGAAAGGCGACAAGGGAACAGACAGGTCAGAGAGTCGTGGCAACGTAAATTCGAGAGCGAGAGCGAGAGGACGCACGGGTCGGTCATGCTCTCGGTCGAGAACTCCCTCTGCCTCGCGGCACCGCCGCCGCTGCGCCTGTTCCTCGCCCCCTCGTCAAAGTCGAACCCAAGTCCCGACGCCAGCCCGTCCTTGAGGCTCCCGAAGCTCGCCGCGATGCGCTCGAGGCTCAGGCCACTCTCGACGCTGCGCTGCCGTCCGGCCCGGCTGCGGTTCGAGGGCGCGACGCTGAATCGCGGAGAGGGGTACACGAGGGGCGAGTCGAGCGGGAAGGCCGAGGGCGCGAGGGAGGACGCGTCGTCGTAGCGCGAGAGCGAGTCGGCCGTCGAGGTGCTGTGTCGGGCGTCGGGCCGGGCGGCGACCTGGTGGTCGTTGGACGGTGGGTCGCGACGGATGAGTATGGGGGGGTCATACGAGATGGAAGACGTCGCTGTGGGCTCGAAGGACGAGAAGGGGGGCGGCGAATGCCGCCGGGCGCCGGTCCAGCGGGCGTCTGCGACGGGCACAAGTCAGCTGCAACATCCTCGAGAGAGCAAGGGGTACACTCAGCAACGGGACGACGCACCGTTGAGGAAGAGAGAGCTGTCGGGCGGCCCTGTCTCGCTCAGCTCCGAGCTGAAGCCCCTCCTGAAGGCGCTCGGCCGCGTGGTCGGTAGCAGCCTGCCCTCGTTCGAGTCGCCATCCTCATCTCCGACGCGATGCACCGAATTGCCCTCGTCCGGCGTCTGCGGCGGCGTGAGCTCGGGGCCGTAGCCCGAGACGGCCGAGCCGTGCTCCAAGTCGCTGCCCGCCCTCCAGCTCAGGTAGCCGAGACGGGTGTCGCGCTTGTTGTCGGCGAGGTCGGTGTCGTCAGTTGCCCCCGCCAGGCCGTCGCGCGAGTCAGGCGCTCGCGAAGGCGGCTCGTACGACGAGGGTGAGGGAGGGAGCTGAGTGATGACTGGCGGGTCGTACAGGGTCGAGAGGCGCAGTGCACCGTCCGTCGAGGGTATGGGAGGGAGGAGTGGGAGCGAGAGCGGTTGATTGTTCGTCTCCTGCATCTCGTGCAGCGGCGGGGCGAACTCGCCGTCGTCCGCACCGGGTCGAGGCGAGGCAAGGTCGACGTCCTCGAACGCCGCTGCGAGTGTGGGTGGCACCGCAAAGTCGCTGTAGTGGACCCTCGGGGAGCCGTGAGGACGTCGGGGCGACCGGGGCGGGCGTTGAGGCGAGCTGGGGCCCGGCGACTCGGCGCCGAGGAGCGGCGTCGAGGGTCCGACTCCGTCGCCGACGTCGGCATCTCCAGCGGGCCCATACTGCTGCGGCGTCAGGCCGCCCTCCTCGTCGGAGATCTCCCGGGCCCCGCCACCGGTCGCCGCAAAGCCCTTCTCCCGCACGTCACGCGGGCTGCTGCCAGGCGTGCTCGCCGACCGGGTCGACCTGCCCGCCGCCCCGCCCAGCAACCCGGCCGTCACACGCGAGATGGCGCTCTTGATGCTGGCGGCGGAACGGCGACCGCTGGCTTCAGAGGGGCGCCGAGGCTGGACCCACTCCCACAGGATGCCGCCCGGCGCTCCTCCAGGGCCGTCGTCGTCGAGGAGGCCTTGTTCCTCGTTGAGGCGCCGCTGGGCCACCCGATGCCGTCTGAGACGGACGCAACAGCAACAAAGGAGGAGGAGGGCGACGACAAGGAAGAAAAAGCAGATGGGCGCGGCGATGGCTGCCGCGAGTTGCGAAGGCGTGAGGGAATGTGACGAAGACCCACTGTTGTCGGCGGCCGTGACGAGCGGGGACGGTGTGGCGCTGGACGAGCTTGGGCTGGCTCGCGAGGACGCGGGGGAGAAGGCGGAACTGGTCGGGGGCGACGTGGAGCGCGCAGGGTCCGAGGCGGAGGACGCGGACTGAAGACTCGAGAGGGTCGTAGCAGCTGCAGATGTAGGTATCAATGATCAGGTTTGACTCGGAGATAGCCAGACGGAACGGATGGTCGCCGCACCAGAGGAAGCGGATGCCAAATCGCTGGACAGGCTCGACAACGCCTGGGCCTCTGCCGAGCTTGCGCCGGCAGCAGACGCGAGTGCCGACGACAGCGAAGCTTGTTCTCGAGATGCAGTCGACGCTGCTGCGGGGCCGGGCGAGACTGACGGCGGCAGGCGCGAGGAGACGGTGGGACTGGGAGAACCGGCAGGAGCGACGCCTGCGAGCAAGAAGTGTGAGCGAGCGTGCGGGCTTGAATCCGCCGGGAGTAAACGAGCCCGACGTACCCGTTGAGACAGGGTTCGCGCTACGCGATGCGCTCGCCGCACCTTGCGACGCCGCCGGCGTCCGTGTGGGCTCGAACGCCGTCCGGCTTCCCGCGCCCGCCGTCGACTCGCTCGCGCCGAGCGTAAACCGCCGAGTCCCGCCGACCTCGTTGACGACGGTCTCTGCGGCGGTGCCGCCCGCCGTCGTGTAGAGGGTGCCCAAGTCCTGGCCTCGCACGTCGGCCGCCGAGTCGACCGTGATGGCGAGCTGGAGGAGGATCGTCTCGTAGCGCGTCACCTCGACTGCTCCAGTGACGAGAGTCGGTGCGCCGTTGGGCGCGAGGGTCGCGACGGTGTAGGCTTCGAGGGTGGTCGCCGTCGGAGTTGAAGTGTAGCTGAGCCAACTTGGCAAATCGAGGGCGGGCGCGACATAGGTGAGCCCCAGTGGTGGGTCCGCCATGGCCCTCGTGGGCACTCGGAGACTGCGTGGTGTGTCCGAAAGTCGACGATGCGGTGGGGCGGATAGAAGGTTGACGAGGGAGAAGTTGCGCGGGCGGAGGGGGGGAGGGGGAACGCGGCGACGGTTCAGGAGCGCGAGAGCCTGATAGCTTGCCCTCAGTACCTTGTTCTGGGTGCAGAGAGGAAGAGGAGGAGCGTGCAGCGGTCGAGCAAAAGAGGCAGCCCAGCGTTGAGCCGCAGCGGCGACGGGTTGAGCGAAGAGTCCACGGAAGGAGCGCTGCGGGTGGGTGTGGGGCTCCAGTGTCACATCTGCGATCGAGCCGTCCCCTCCCTCCGCGCTTCGCCTCACATCTCCCATCTCCAGGCCTCCCCCTCGCCTACAACGCCCGCACATGGGCAGCACCGGCGTCAGGATGCTCGTCTACGCCACTGCCCTCCTCGGCGCGGCCGCCCTCGCTCATATCGCTGCCGCTCTCCCTCAGGCTGTCGGGCTCCCCAACGCTCAGGCCATCTTCTCCCCCGCTCCACCGACAGCGCAGCAGCGCCTACTCGTCGGGGACAGTCCGTTCGCTGTCCGCACCCACCCGGGAGTGCCGTCGCACCGCCTGCGGGTCAAGCACCCCAAGGGATTGTGCGACCCAGGCGTCCACCAGACCTCCGGCTACCTCGACAACGACCTCGGGCATCACCACTACTTCTGGCAGTTCGACAGTCGCAACGATCCAGCCAACGACCCCATCGTTCTCTGGTGCGCCGGTCCCCGTCGTCGCTCTTCCATCCGCTGGCTCGCTGACCACTCTTCGCGCCCACAGGCTCAATGGCGGGCCTGGCTGCTCCTCGTTCACGGGCCTGCTGCAAGAGCTAGGACCGTGTCACGCGAGGCCCGACGGGCAGGACCCCGTTTACAACCCCTACTCGTCAGTCGCGAGGCTGTTCCAGCGGGCCAAGGAGCTGACTCTCCCTCCTCCTTCTTGCGCAGGTGGAACAACAACGCTTCGCTCATCTTCCTCGACCAGCCCGTTGGTGTCGGCTACTCGTACGCCGACAAGCACGACGAGGGCGTCTGGACCACCGAAGCCGCAGCTCGCGACGTGAGCTCCGTCCCTGGTCCCCTTTGCCCGGGCGACTCACCGACCCTGTGCTCGGCACCCAGATCTACGCATTCCTGCAGATTTTCTTCGACGAGTACGCCGACAAGTTCGGCGAAGTGTGCGTCCGACTCTCACCGCCGTTCACGTAGCGAGTCGCACTGACAGCGCGTCTCCCCTCCGAGTCGACAGAGACTTTCACATCGCGGGCGAGTCTTACGCAGGTCGCTACATCCCGCTCTTTGCGGACTACATTCGCAAGCAGAACGAGCACGCAGACGAGCGCGGACTGCGCAAGATCAACCTCGTTTCGACCCTCATTGGCAACGGCTTGTGAGGAGCCTCTCCTTGTGCTCATTGACAGAGCAAGGCTGACCTCCACATGACGCAGCACCGATCCGCTGCGGCAGTACGCTCAGTACCACCCGACGGTCTGCACTGACCAGATGGGCGGGCCTTTCGTCGACGAGCGTGGCTGCGCGAAGATGGAGCGCGCGCTGCCAGGGTGCCAGAGCCTCGTCAAGGCTTGCTACGGTGCGCTCCTCCCCGAATTTTTGATGCGTCCCTGAGCGCAACGCTGAGCCACTCCCTTCGCTGAGCCACTCCCTTCGCTGACGCGCCTGGACTTGCACACGCACCCCTGCAGACCGCCCGCACGTCTCGGCCCTCTGCGCTTCGGCGTCCGCCTACTGCGAGACGCGGGTGACGGCGCCGTACTTCGAGACAGGGCGCAGTTCCTACAACATGCTCAAGTTTGGCGACTACAAGGAGGAGAAGTGGATCGCACAGTGGCTCAACCGGTGCGTGTCCTTCAAGTCTCTGCTCGCGGTCGAGCCGGCGGTGCTGATACCCACTCACGTTGTCAAACCGCAGCGAGTCTGTGCGACACGAGCTCCGCGTCGACCTTGACCCGCACGGTCACGGCGTCAAGAAGTTTGTCGGCTGCAGCGACAAGGTGTTCGAGCACTTTACACTTTCGGGAGATCAGTGCGTTGTGCTCGTGTGCTCGTGGGTCGACTCACTTGACACGTACTGACTTGCGGATCTCAACGCGAACGCGCGCAGGGTCAAGCCCAGCTTCCAGCAGGTCGCCGACCTCCTCGACAACAGCATCGCAACGCTCCTCTACGTTGGAACGCTCGACTTTATGTACGCCCGCCTCCCTTACCGACACTTTAAGCCCCCCCGTGCGGGTGCGCTGACACTGGACCCGCCGCTCACCTCCGCCTGTCGCCATACCACTTCCCCCCTCCCGCCCCGCAGCTGCAACTGGCTCGGCGTTGCCGACTGGGCAACTCACCTCACATGGTCACGCGGGGAAGAGTTCAGCAAGGAGCCCCTGCGCGCGTGGTACGCCTCGCCGGAGCTCGCCCACGAGGGGAACGAGACGGTCCGGGCCGGCGAGTTCCGCCAGGTCGGGAGGTTCGCGCTGGCTGGTGTGGACGGCGCAGGACACTTTGTGGGTTCCGCCTTTTCGACATCTCTCTTCCGTCACTGTGTGTGTGACGAACGCTTGAGTGTGGGGTGGAAGGCGAGGCGAGGGCAAGACGAGGCGGGGAGGTGGCCCTCGGGCTTGTGCGCGGACCCTCACTGACAAATTTGATCTCTGCAGGTGCCGTATGACAAACCTCAGGAGGCCCTTGCGCTGTTCAACGGCTGGGTGATGAACCGCACGGTGGGCTTTGCGGCGAGCGAGGCGTAGCCTACTGGACGTGTGAACCTCCTCTGGCAGCGCCTACCCTACTGAAGCAGGCGAGAGCTGCAGAACGAGTGAGTGTTACAGTTCGATGGCTACGGGAGCAGAGTTGTACAACGTGAAAGGAGCGAGGGGGAGGGGAACGGAGGGTCTGTTCGGAGCGTGTGAGCGCCGGGCCTGGCCCGCAAGCGCGGCGCAGGCGATGTACTCTAGAAAGAGAGGTAGTGTAGATAGAGGTGCACCCGGCAGGGAGGGCAGCTGCTGTGGCCTCAGCGGGTGTAGGGGTCGTAGGCGCCGAGCTTGATGTGGTCGGGCTGGTAGCGCTTGCGGTCGCCATCGCCAGAGTTGCCGTACACCATGGCCTCCCGGTCCTCGGGGATTCGACCGTGCGCGAACGCCGCGTGCCGGTCGCTGAAGGGCGAGACGCCGTCGACGAGGGTAAGCCCGTCAAAGACGCGCGGCGGCCAGCAGTAGGCAAGGAGTGTCATGGCGATCCAAAGCGGCAGGGCGTCGAGGAGGTAGAACCACCCTTCGTGCGTTGCGAGGTAGCCGTCGTGCCTGCAGGTCGAGCATCAGCTTGAGAAGGTCGGGCGAGGGGAGAAGGCGGCGAGCGCTCAAGAGAGACTGGATCAACGCACCCTTGTGCCGACTCGATCGTGCGAAAGACGCTCCGCACGAGGATGCACACGCAGTTGATGACGAGGACCCAGAAGAGGAGTCGCCAGTCGCTCACGGGTGCGGCGGACAAGGGGTTGAAGCGAGTCGGGCGCCAGGGGTGGGTCGGGTACACATGAGGCAAGTGCTCGCGGTAGCTGCGCGTAGGGTCTGATGGGTCAGCTGGCACGTAAAGGTAAGCGAGAGGAACAAGAAACGCAGACTTACACCCGAAAGCCAAAGATGACGAGCACGATCGTGAAGAACGAGAAGGACAAGAGCTGCGCAACGAGACCTACCACCATCACCTTGGTGCCCAAGCTGGACATGCTCTCGCTGCCGCTTGCCATGAGCCCGCCTCCCGACATCTGGACCTGAGCACGGGGGCAAAGGGGGCAGGGTCAGTCGTTGGACAGCCAGGCCCTTTACGAGGGGGAAGGACGAGAGTCGGCTCACAAGGAATGTCACGACGTCAGACCACACAAAGAAGCGGAGGAGGAAGCGGATCGGCACGAGGAAGGCTTGCGAAGCGACCTCATCGCCCATGGCGCGTCCGAGTCGCGGGAGGACGATGTAGTTGGTCGCGAGGAACGTGCAGGGCTGCGACGGCGGGTCAGCACCTTGCTCCTTGCAGACGGGCGCACAGAGGGACGACTCACCGAGAGCAGGAGGAGCGAGTAGAACGAGATGTACCACACGAGCTGGGTCGGGTTGTCGCCCGACGCGTAGTAAAATCGCAGGAGGAACCCGCCCATCATGCAGGTCATGCCGATCGGGAGCACGACGAGGTACCAGGGCCGGTCAGAGCGGTGGAAGTGGTACCAGTGCACGCAGGTCGTCAAGAAATTGAGGCACGCCGCGGCGAGCGACGCGCCCTGCTTGGGCACGAAGCCAGCAATCGGCGGCTTCTCCTGTGGTCTCGCGCAAGCAGGCAGAAACGAGGTCAGCGACGACTGCACATGAGGACAGAAGGTGAGTGAGGGGACGCACCGCCTCGTCCGTCGTCGAGTCTGCTGCAAGTGCGACGGCGCAGAAAGCCGAGAGGGCCAGCAGGCGCAGGATCGAGCGTGAGGCCATGGCGTCGAGAGCTCAGGGCGGGCACGGTTGGTGTGAGAAGGCAAAGGGAGCAGCAGCCTCGCTGCCCAGGCCAGGCGTAGCTTCCTGCGAGCTGGCAGTCAGGGGTAGGGGCGAGGCGACCAGCGCGCACCGGCAGCTCGGTCGAGAACCAAAGCAGCGAGGTGCCTCGAGAGGAGAACGAGGCAGCCCTGCGCGGGTCCGCGGACGCTCGAGGCGGTCAAAGCACTACGCACGGCGGTGCAGCTGAGCACAACAGTGGCCTGCGTTTGGCGCTGGCGTAGCGGCGTTGTTCCAGAGCGAGGAGGCATGTCGTTCGCCGGGGGACAAGACGAGCCGGGGGCGATCGCGCAGGAGCAACCGAGCGGCTTGCCTGGCCTTGACGACCTGGAGCTAAGTGTGCTGGTCTAGGGCGCGCACCAGGCTGAGCGGGGACGAGCTGTGTGGGCGAAGAAGCGAGCTGTGACGGACTAGCTGGACTCCGCAACTCCACGCGCGAGTCGCGACACCCGCGGCTCCGCGCTCCGCATCGCTCGTCGCAGAGGCCCGATAAAGATATACCTGTCCCCCGATTGCACACGTACCGTCGCACCCGCCGCGCGCGCACGGTCCTGCGGCAACTCTCTACAGACAGAGCTGCTTGCGAAGCCCGCCAGAGAGACGAAGGGGGCTCGAGCCCCTTCTCGGTCACAGACATCTGATCACAGACATCTAGTCTTACAGAGCAACAGAGCTATCTGCAGGGACACGGGCTACCGACCACACTGGGGCAAAAAGGCGCTCGAGGCGAGTCATATGGTGGGGACCGAGGCGTCAACCCTGAGTCTTCAAGCCATGCTGCTGCCACGCCTTGTCGCTGCCCCCGGTCGCGTATCGGTCGACCGTCGCACCACCCGCCTCGAGCGCGTACTGGGTGTTGGCGGCCTGCTGCTGCTCGCGCGCGCCCTCGATGAAGCGCGCCGGGTTGAAAAAGACGTAGAGCGTCATGGCGAGCCAGAGGGGGAGGGCATCGAGGCCGTAAAAGTAGCCCTCGGTCGTCGCAAGCTCGCCGTAGTAGCCTGTGAGAGGGCTGGAAGCGTCAGTCGGGGGCACGGTGCGAGCAAGCTGGTGGAGACAAGGTCCGACTCGCCCTCGCTGTACTCGACAATCCTGAAAACGCTGCGCGTGATGACACCAACGCAGGACAGCATGACGACCCACGCGAGCGGGCGCCAGTCGTAGACCCTCGACTTGGCCCAGAAGCGGTACGACCCGAGCTTGAAGGGCTGGGCGGGCCGCGCAAGGTGCGGGTGACGGCGGCGACTGCGGAGCAGGCAACCTTTGTCAGCCCTGGAGTTGGTACAAGACAAATACAGGGACGTACATGTTGATGTTGAAGACGATGAGCAGGCTCGTGAAGAGGCAGTAGGAGACGAGCTGGATGATGAGGCCGGCGAGCGCAATCGTCTTGCCCGTCTTGGCCGAGCTCGCGTTACCACTGGCAGTGAGGCCGCCTCCGCCAGCTTGCAAGAGGAACGTGACGACGTCGGACCAAATGAAGATGGTTCCGACCCTCCGCGCGGGGAGGAAGAGGGCGCTGGTCGCGTCGGGTCCCATGGCTTGCGACAAGCGCGACAACATGAGGTAGTTGTGTGCCAGGAATGCGCAGGGCTGCGTTGTGCATGATATGTGTCTGTCAGTACACTGCCACCGTCCTAACCCGGGGCGCGGGAGCGAGCCGAGCGCGAGGTTGCGCATCTCTGGGCGTGTCGCAGGCCATGCAGCCGGAGGACGGGTGCTGACTCACCGACAAGAGCACAAACATGTACATCGCAATGTAGGAGCCGAGTGACGCCAAGTTGTCGTGGTAGACGATTCGGAGGACGAGGCCCAGGGTGAAGCCTGCGGATGGGGCGGGCACAGCAGGTCAACCTCGAGGTTCCGGCAGCGAGACAGACAGGAGACGCACAGGCCATTGAGATGTTCAGGGTCAACATGTACAACTTGCGCCCGGTACGGAACCACTGCACCCACAGGGCAAGGGTCGAGGCGCCGTAGAGTACGATGCCGACCACCGCGAGGGCGATGGAAGGGACGTAGCCTGCAATGATGCGCTCACCGTCGGCCTGATATCCGCGGGAAGAGTCAGCTGTTGTCCGGTTCCTTTGACGGTGAGAGGATAGAAGAGGGCGCACGGTCACGGCCGTGTTCACGTCGCCCGACGCCGCGGACGCGACAGAGGTGAGAGCGGCGAGTGCAGAGAGGCGGAGCAGCGTGGAGGGCGCCATTGTGCGGTGAACGAGATGTGTGGTTTGGAGAAGCAAGAGAGGCGCAGGCGACCGCAGCCGACGCGGGGGAAGGCGCGGAAATGAACCAGCGAGGTGTTCCCCGGACGGCTGTGAGGCTCGACTGGGGCGCCGCGAGCTGCACCGCCCGTCGCAGTCGACCGCTTAGGCCCTGTACCGAGGTGCACGTCCGATTCGCCGCTCGGCGCTCGTGCTTGGTGCAGCCGTGGACCGCGCGATCGCCTCCTCAGCGGCCCGCAAGACCGAGGCAGGGCAGCTCGCGCCCTGGGGCCTGGGGGCGCAGAGAGCGTAGCAGTGCAAGGATCTTGGGCAGCGTGACCGGGAACAAGCAGGGAAGCGTGCATCAGATCTGTTCGGACAAGTCTCCGAGAGAGGGGCGCTGAGGAAGAGAGCCGACAGCTCGAGAGAGGCCAAGGCTGGCCGCGGACTCGCCTCGTCGACACGAGCCACGTAGCAGCTCGACGGCGGCCATGAGTGCGCCAGCTGCACCGTCTTACGCCGGTCCATGGTCCCGACTCAAGCCAGCTCTCACTCCCTGGGTGTGAGTCCCCCTCCCGTCGAGCTCGCCTCGCCTTCATCGCCTCCGCGACTCTGTGTGCGCTGACTTGTCCATGGCACGCGACACGCAGGGCTGATGTCGTGCGCGACATGGGCTTCGAGCAGATGACGCCCGTGCAGGCCAGCTCGATCCCGCTCTTCATGCAGCACAAGGACGTCGTGGTCGAGGTGCGCCGCGAGCTCGAACCCCCACCCTCGGGCGGAAGGGAAGGAGGGACACAACGCAACGACGAGCTGACGCTTCCCTTGGCCCCCTTGCACAGGCTGTGACGGGCTCTGGCAAGACGCTCGCGTTCGTCATCCCCGTCCTCGAGAAGCTGCTCAGGCGAGACCACCCGCTCGGCAAGCGCGAGGTCGGGGCCATCGTCATTGCGCCGACTCGGTGCGCCTGGTCCTGCACTCTTGCGCAAGTTGCACAACCTGCTGACACAAAGGCGCGACCACAGTGAGCTGGCGATCCAGATCCACGCCGTCTTCCAGCAGTTCCTCGACGCTCAGCCGTCCGCCTCTTCTGCCGACGAACCCTCGACCTCGACTTCCCCGCCTCCTGCACCTACGACGCCTGCCATCGCCCCCGCACTCCTTTTGATCGGCGGCAACTCTCTCCAGGACGACAAGAAGGCGTTCTTCGAGACGGGCGCCGACATCCTCGTAGGCACGCCTGGCCGCCTCGAGGAGTTTCTCCTCGGGAGCAGCAGCGTCGCCATGAGCAAGAAGGGCAAAGGTGGGCAAGTCAGGAGGAGCACGGGTGTCGGCGTCGGTGACACCAAGGCGCTCGACATCCTCGTCATGGACGAGGCGGACCGGTACGTTGCCGCTTGCCTGCGACTCACTGCGTACACTTCAAAGGCCTCGCGCGTTGACATCTCATCCGTCCGCAGCTTGCTCGACCTCGGTTTCACCCCGACCCTCACGCGCCTGCTCGACCACTTCCCGAAGCAGCGCCGCACGGGGCTGTTCTCGGCGACGATGAGTGACGCCCTGGGTCAGCTCGTACGTGTCGGCCTGCGCAACCCAGTGCGCGTCGTCGTCAAGGTCGAGGCCAAGGCGGCCAAGGGTAAGGAGAAGGCCGAGGCTGCTGGCGACCGCAAGATTCCGACCCTGTGCGTGTGCAGCTGCTTCCGGTCAGACAAAGCGCCCGATCGCCTTAACTGACATCCCAAGCTTCCTTCTGACAGCCTGCAGAACGGCTTCGTCGTCTGCACGCCCGCGGAGCGACTCGCCATGCTGTTCCGCATCCTGCGACAGGAGGCCTTCACGACCGACGAGGGCGAGACGGGCGCGCGCAAATTCATCATCTACTTCTCGACGTGCGCCGCAGTCGACTACTTCTTCAAGGTCCTGTCGGCGACCCCGTCACTGGCCAAAGCGGGCTTCTCGCTGCACTCGCTACACGGGCAGCAGTCGCCCACGCGCCGCTCGTCCACCTTCACGGCCTTCACTGCACTCCCACCGACGACGCCAGGCGTGCTCCTCTGCACGGACGTCGCCGCGCGTGGGCTCGACTTGCCCGACGTCGACGTCGTCGTCCAGGTGGACCCGCCTGTCGACCCGCGTGCGTTCGGACACCGCGTTGGACGTACGGCGCGCGCAGGACGGAGCGGCAAGGCCGTCGTGCTGCTCAATCAGGGGCGCGAAGAAGGCTACATCGGTGCGTCCGTCGCTCGGCGTGCGTGCTAGTCGTTCTGCTGCGCTTCTGGCTGACTCTGCTTCGCTCGTACACGGGCAGACTTCCTCGCGGTGCGCAAGGTCCCGCTGCAGCGCTTCGAGTACGAGTCCGAGGCGGGGACCTCGCTCGCCGAAGAGGCAGAGACGCTGCGCGGCGAGATGCACAAGGTGATCCGCAAGGACCGCGACTTGCACGACCGGGTGAGCCTCGCTCAGCCTTGACTAGCTCCCACACGTCCACTGACACACTCCTTCGGCAACCCACAGGGTGTCAAGGCGTTCGTGTCGTCGATCCGCTCCTACTCGAAGCACGAGGCGTCGTACCTGTTCCGCCTTCCCGACCTCGACCTCGTCGGCCTCGCGCAGTCGTTTGCACTGTTGCGCATGCCCAAGGTCGCCGAGCTCAAGGGCAAGGAGAAGGAGATTGCCGCGCGGTGGAAGGACGAGGACGTCGATGTGCGTGTCTGACTGCTGCCCTCACCACCGCTCGACCGTCGACTGCTGCTGACGATCGAGGAGCACTCACAGTGGGACGCCTACGCCTACGCCGACAAAGCGCGCGAGAAGCAGCGCAAGGCGGATCTCAAGGCACAGCAGGAGAAGCGCGCCGAGCAAGAGTCGCGCAAGCGAGCGCGTGCCGCGGCCGCAGCGTCCGCGGAGGACGGCACCGACGT
This sequence comes from Rhodotorula diobovata, assembly GCA_006352295.1. Taxonomy (NCBI): domain Eukaryota; kingdom Fungi; phylum Basidiomycota; class Microbotryomycetes; order Sporidiobolales; family Sporidiobolaceae; genus Rhodotorula; species Rhodotorula diobovata. Next base: position 7,844 of record SOZI01000106.1, on the reverse strand, counting down.
CGCCGACGGCGAGGCTGAGCCTGAGGCGAAGAAGTTCAAGAAGGGCGACAACAAGGACAAGAACAAGGCGTGGTCGGCGCAGGAGGACGCCGAGGCGAAGAAGGCGGCGCGGCGAGCGAAGCGGGTCGCCAAGGCCAAGGCGAAGCACGCAGCCGAGGCAGAGGGCCGAGCGCGCGCTGTCGGTGCCGCCGCCGACGATGACGACGAAGGTGCAGAAGCGGAGGCGCGGGACTGGAAGGAGGAGCTCGCGCGGGCCAAGAGGGAGAAGCGCGAGCAGCGGCACGCGAGTGGGGCGACGTCGAGGGACAGGGGGGCGCCGCCGACGCACGGCGGAGGCCTTGCCGGTGTCGCCTTTGAGGGGCTGGACTGAAGCTGTCGGTTGCAACCTGTCAACTTGGGGCGCCGAAACAAGCAGGCGGAGCGCAAATGAAGTCGGAAGTGGAAAGGCCCACGCGTGTCTCGCGCCGCCGCGGGGTCCGGAGCGTCCCAAGTGCTCGCGCTCGCCGTCAGGGGGGGCTCGCTCCCGCCTTGCCTGTTCACTCCGTTCCCGCCCTAGCTTTCGCCTGCAGCACTTGAAGAAGAAGAGTGTGGCAGCAGCCCCTCCCAAGTCCGACCCCGTCACTCGTTTCCCACGTCCCTCGCACCGCTCGCTTCCCGGAGAACCCCAGCCAGCCACTCCGAGTCGTCCGTCCACCTCTGCCCCTCTGCGCTGGTCCGCCTAGCTAGCAGTCGTCTCTCCCCTGCTCGACGCCTAGCTGCCGCCAAATGCCTCACAGCAGCTTCAGCCTGCGCCCGGTGTGCGTCGCGCCTTCCTTCTCCCCCCGCCCCGCCCTCGGCGCACGAGCTCTCACTTACCTCTCCTCCCTCGACTCCTCCGAACTGCGCTCGACCGTACAGGTTCTCGCACCCGGGCTTCCTCCTCACCCTCCTCATCTCGACCGCCGGCTTCTTTGCCGCCTTCATCGGCCGTGAGTCTGCTTTCCCCTCTTCCGAGCTCTCGGCCGCTCCGGCCACCTCTTGCGCGAGTCGTACTGACTCGCCTCTCGTTGCTGTTCCTTTGCAGAGATCGTGCTCGAGTCCAAGTGTGCGCTGCGAGCATCGCCCGGTCGCCCGTGCTTGGGACGGAGGACGAAAGGAGCTGACCCGGGACGGATTGCGCATGCTCGCCCGCAGACAACAAGCTCGATGGCGGTTCTGCAGTGGGCGTGCCGTGGTTCGGTGCGTCTATCCGACTTGACCTCCGGGAAGAGAGCGCCCGGCTCTTCTGGCTCGAGCGCACGCGCTGACCTTGTCCCCCCTTCCCGCTCTCCCCACTTCGGCCTTTCCCTCTCGACGATGCGCTCCTCCCCGTCCTGTAGGCATCTTCCTCCAACTGTTCATCAACATCGGCGTCTTCATGACGCTCGCGACCGACTCGGTCGGCGCGAACCGCTTCCAGGTGCGCCACCTCGTTCGAGCGCGCATGACAGCCGGAGAGACTAACCGACTCGTCGACGCGGCGTCCGCAGCTCTCCATCTTCCTGGCTGTCGCCCTCGTCATGGCTGTAATCGGCGCCAAGTACGTCACCCACTCGCGACCTCGACGGCGAACGAGGCGGCTGACTCTCAGGTCTCCCCCTCCCCCTGCAGCCTCGGCATCTTCCAGGACGAGTCTTACTACCTCGCCATTGGCGCCGGCTGGATCCTGATCGCCTTTGTTGACGTGCGTCTCAGGGTCCACGGTAGCATGCGACCCAGGACCGCGAACTGATCCTCGAAGTCTTCCCTCCGCAGATTCTCTGGATCCTCTACTTCACCTCGTCCGACGACGCCTGGTTCGCGACCATCTTTGACCTCGGCGCCTCTCAGCACTTCTCGTCGCGCTCGTCCTCCGTGACGGGCTTCTCGGCGCACCGCCGCGGCCCGTCGTCCCGCGCAGGCGCCGGCTCCGCCATGGGCATGTCTGGCCCGTCCGGCCCCGTCTCGTACCAGGGCTACGCGGCGACCAAGGGCGGCGCGGGGAGCATCGCGGGGTCGCGCCTCGGGCCGGCGACAAGCGTCAGCGTGCATGACCTCCAGGTCGATGGGAGCCATGCGGGGACTGAGCCGAGCCTGCTGGGCGAGGCGACGAGCGAATACCACGCGCCGATGCTCAAGGCGCGCGCCCTCTACTCTTGTGCGTCGCTCATGTCTCGTCCTGCTCTCCCTCGCGCGAACACTTTCGCTGACAGCGCACTCTTTTCCGGCGCGCCCTCGCAGACTCTGCCTCGCCGGACGACCCCAACGAGATCTCGTTCGCCAAGGGCGAGATCCTCGACATTCTCGACAACTCGGGCAAGTGGTGGCAGGCGCGCAAGACGGACGGCACAAAGGGCATCGTCCCGAGCAACTACCTCGCGCTGCACTAGGGCATTCAAATAGCCTCCCACGCAATTCGCTTTGGAACCGCCTTGACGGCGTCTCAGCCCTCCACTCTCTCTCTCTCCCTCCCCGCCTTGCATCTTCTCTAATCTCCGCCGGCGCTCGACTCGCGCAACCCCCTACCTGATACCCCGGTCGCTCCTCGACCTCTCTCCCCTCCCATGTCACACCACCGCCGTCTCCTTTTCGTCCTGTATCGCTCCGGTTTCTCACACTCTTAGTCTTGCGGTCTTGCCCTCTCTGCTCTCCTGTCGAGCTCTTCGTCTGTGCGGCTGTCCCTGTGAAACGCAGTGCCGTTGGACCCAGTCGTCACTGCGCGCTCGCGGCTGTGTGCGAGAGGACCGAGGCCGAGGCGAGCGTTTCTGAGCACTCTTCACGCGCTGAGCTCAGCTCGAGGTTGACGAAAGATGTGTTGCACAGGGAGGAGAAGCACGACTAGAGTACAGCCTCGCGGATCTTGTTGAGGAGGACCTGCCTGTCCGTGAGGGGCACGCTCGGGTTGGTCCTGAGGATGCCACGCGCGTGCTCGACGACGCCCTCCTTGCCCTTGGCCTGGCCCTGGCCCTTGCCCGCCTCGAGCCACATCGAGTAGTCCCCGCCGAGCACCTTCTTGGCCTGGTCGCGCTCCTCGCGCGAGTCGGCATCCTCATTGACGACCTTGTCCCCGCCGAGGACGCACTTGAGCTGGACGGCCTTGCTCGCGAGGTCGGCGCGGAGCAGCTGCGCGAGGTTCGCACTCGGGTACCGCACCGTCGACGGCGGCGTCAGCGGCCGCGTCGCCTCGGCGGGCCACTGCGGCCCTGCCGAGTGACTCGCGCGCGGCGCGCGCCGCATCTGCGGGCGAGGCTGGAACGCTGCGCGCGGCTGGGAGGACGACGACGAGCCGCCGGGGCCGGAGGCGGAGCCGAACGGGGGGCGGTCGCCGCGCGGGCGGCGGGGCGCACTGCCGTCGCCACGGGGCCCGTTGAAGCGCCTGCGGTCGCTGCCGTCGCGCTCGGCCCTCGGCGCGGCGGACCCTGCCCCGGTCGCGAAGGCGCCGGCCTTGCGCTCCTGAAGGCGCTGCTTGAGCCACTCGCGGTGCTCCTCCGGGGTGCGCTGCATCTGCCGCGGCGGCCTCTGCGCCCTCTGCAGCGCTGCGCCGCCCATCCCGGGGTAAGCACCAGCACCAGCTGCCGGCCGGTTGCGCGTGTCACCGCCCTGAGCCTGCGTCTTCTTGACGGCGAGGGCGACCAGCTGGGCCGTCGAGCCGCTGTCCTCGCCGACCTGGCGCAAGGTGCGGGCGCGCGGGCGGGACTGGGCCTCGTGAGCGTTGCGGGTGGGAGTCGGAGCGGGGGTGTTTGCCGGCTCGGACGAGTAGAGGCGCGACGAGAGGGCCAGGGGAATTTGTGCCGCCGATGAGGACGAGACGAGGCGGGCTGCGGGGCGGAGGGCGAGCACTGCGCGGGCGGCTGGCGGGTCAGCGGATACTCGAGTATGCTTGCAGGAAGCTGACACTCACTGGTCTGCCGCTGCGCCTGTGCGGTGGAGTCGGGGAGGGGGGACGCGGACCAACCGACTCGCCCCTCGTCTCGCACCTGGCCAGCTCTCGCCCAAAGCCTTTGTTTTCCGACGGCGAGATCGGGCCCTGTGTCAAGCTATGCTCTCGAGCAAACTCCGGCAGCCGCAAATGAACCGAGCTCGCTCTCGTCACACGCTCACTGCTCTCACCTCACCACGCCTCTCTGGGCCGGCGTTGGTCGAATGACAGGAACCCTGCGGCGCTCATTGTGACGGCTGCGGGACGTTGGCGATCGAAACACAGAGTGCTAGCTCAGGAGCACGCGGACAGGGGGTGCGTGTCCGCGGAGGAGGGACCCTCGAGCCTCGACCGGTCTCCTGTCGGGCTTCGCACGGCCTCCGCACCGGTGCGACTCCTGCCTTCCTCTCCACGCTACGCTCCGTCTCGAGCTTCCACAGGCATGTTTGCCAGCTCCGCTTGCCCTCCCGCTCCCGCTTCTACCCAGCGCCCCTCGCCCGCTCCTCGGCCCTCCGACGCCGCGCCCTCCGGCTCGTCGTCCGCCGTGCAGGTCCCGGCCATCAGCCCGCCTCGATACTCCAAGCCAAAGGGACCGAAACGACCAAAGCACCCGTCAAAGGCCGCGTCGTGCGACAGCTGCAGGGCCAAGAAGAGAGCCGTCAGTCCTTCCTCCCTCCCTCCGCCAGGCCTCCTCTCCCTCCCAGCGCGCGCTGACTCGGTCCGCGGACAGTGCGACACCCAGTCACCTTGTGGCGCGTGCACATTGAACGGCCAGGCGTGCACCTACAACGCCGTCGACCCGCAGGTGCGCCTCGAGCGTCTCCTCGCCATCGAAGCCGCAGACGTCGAGTGCGTCCCTCATTCGCTCGCTCGACCGCATCCTCCATCGAGTGACCCCCGCCCCGTTGTTCCGCAGACGCACCATCGCCATCCGCGACCTGCGCAACGACAGCCAGAGGCTCCTCGCACAGGTCGATGCGCTCAAGACGCGCCTGCGCCTCTCGGAGGACGACCTCTCCGAGATGTACGACGCGGCCGAGCAGCGCATGCTCGCCGACAAGCCCGAGTTTGACAAGCGCCGCCTGCGCGACCGCGCGGCACTCGTCGCGGCTGCGCCACCCTCAACGAGGCGGGGCACGCCCCTCCGGGCAGAGCCGCCTTGTGCGCTGCCGCCTTTGCCGGAGCTGCGCGGGCTCTCGGCCTCGACGCAGCAGGCGACCCTGCGCCCGCGTCCCGAGCAGCATCAGCAGCCGCAGCGCTCTATCAAGCGTGCGCGCAGCTGGGGCACCGACGACAACGCCAGCAATACGGACGACGACGCCTCGGGCTCGTCCCGCGACCCCGGCTCCGAGTCTGCGAGCGAGATGCCCCCTCCGCGGCGGACCTCGCGCCCTCCCGTCCTCGTCCCCGTGCGTGCCTCTCCGCGCCGCGCGTCCGCCTCCTCCGCCTCCCCCAGCACCTCCTCCTCCGCGTCATCGTCCGCGCCGGGCCCGCCGCCTCTCCCCCCGTCTGACCCGACCGGCCGCCCCTGGCCCGTCCCGGCAGCGTACCACTTCCCGCGCTCGTATCCGATGCCGCCGCACGCGCCGATGCTCGCCCCCCCGGCATGGATGGGCCCGCTCCTCGTCCCGACGCTGTACCCTGTCTTGCCGGTCCCGCGTGGGCTCGGGACGTGGGAGGACGACGCGAGGGCGCAGGTCGGGAGGGCGGCCAAGGCCGTCGGGCTGGGCGGGTACGTCGTGGGTTCTGGAGGGGCTGCGGCGGGGAGAGGAGGAGGGGACGGACAGGGAGACGCGGCGCCGAGGATGGCGCCGTGGTGGCCCTGAGTTGGCATTCGCGGGCCGTCCGCTCGTCTGTGACACGACGTAGCTTGACTCGAAGGAGAGACTTGACAACGTCGCGCAGCGTGACAATACCTGAGCGACGCTCGTGGGCGGCAGTCAACCTGCGAGGCCTGGCCTTTTGGCTCGAGCCACTCTGCTCTGGCTCCTCAAGTAGGCGATCTTTCGTCGCGAGCACGCAGGCCCCTGGGAAAAGTGCAGCGCAGCAAGCGAAGCGTCACCGCGCGCGGAGAGGGCGCCGCAGCAGGAGGGCGACCGCAAGAGGCTCGAGCGAGCGGAGTGGGGCGGGCAGCACGGGTGTGCCGGTCATCGCGAAGGATCAACAGCATACTGTGCGAAGTGCAGGCAGGTCGCACAGCGCGAGCAGCGCACCCGTCGTCGCGACGACCTCGGCCCCATGTCGGCGCTCGCTCGTGTGCTCGGCCCGTCACCTCTCACACTCGTTGGTGCGCTGCAGCTGTCTTTCTCCGGGAGTCATGAGTCGCTTCGTCCGTCCCAGCTCGTTCCGTCACACGTTCGGGTACGCCTTCCTCCCCTCCCCCTCCCCTTCGTCGGCGGACCCGCCCCCACCCCTCCCTCGTCACCTCGCACGCTCACACGCACAAGCGAATCACAGCACTCCGGCCAAGCCAGAGAACCGCTACGACAACATCAAGATCAGCGGTGCGTCCGCAAAGACGCCAGCCCCTCGTCCTGCTCCAGCGGCTGACCCCCTCGCTCCCCCTATGATGCCGCCCGCTCAGCGTCTGCGTGGGACACCAACCTCGTCAGCGCCAACGACAAGTACCTCGCCGTCAACTGGCAGGCCTCGGGAGGCGGCGCCTTCCTCGTCACGCCCCTCGACCTCACGGGCAAGGTGCGTGGGGCCCAGCACCCGTCTTCACTCCTCGAGGTTGCAGCGACCTCTGCTTCGTCCAGCACGCTGGCCAGAGGGGCTATCTCGATCTTGCTCACACTGCTAACCACCTACCTGACCTCTCCCTCCCGCAGCTCCCCGATGTCTTCCCCCTCGTCCGCGCTCACACCGCGCCCGTCCTGGACACGGCCTGGTCCCCCTTTGACGACGAGATTGTCGCCTCGGTCGGCGAGGACGGCAAGCTCGCCCTGACGCGTGTCGACGAGTCGATCCTGCGCGACGCCTGGTCGGGCGACCGCAAGGACGTGCCCGACCTCGAGCCCCTCTGGCGACAGAACGCCCACGGCCGCAAGGCGGGCCACGTCCGTTTCCACCCGGCCGCGCAGGGCGTCCTCGCCACCGCGAGCAACGACGTCAAGATCTGGGACCTCGAGGCGCAGAAGGCGACTCTGCAGAGCGAGACGCACGCCGACATGGTTCAGTCGTTCGACTGGGACTGGTGCGGCGGCGTGTACGCCACGACGTGCAAGGACAAGAAGCTGCGCATCTTTGACCCGCGTGCGGGCGCTGCCGCCGTCACGGTCGCCGACTCGCACTCGGGCGTCAAGGGCTCGCGCGTCACCTGGCTCGGACAGCTCGACCGCATCGTGACGACGGGCTTCTCGCGCACGAGCGACCGCCAGGCGTTCCTGTGGGACTCGCGCGAGCTCACAAAGGGCCCGATCAAGCAGCTCAACATTGACCAGAGCTCGGGGGGCCTCATCCCGCTCTTCATCCCGGGCAACAAGTACGGCGGCGCATTCTCTCGGACTCCCGCATGCGGCTCGTACTGACACGGCGTGTTCCTTCCTCACTGCAGTGTCCTCCTCCTTGCTGGCAAGGGGTGCGCTTGGCTTGCTCCGTCTCGACGGGGGGTTCGGCCACTGACTTGTCGTCCCTCCCCGCAGAGACGGCAACGTCCGCATGTACGAGTACGAGAACGACGAGCTGTTCTACCTGTGCGTAGACATCCCCCCCTGCTCCTCTCGCGACTGGGCCAACGGACTCACACCCCCGCCCCCCGCGCGCTCGCAGCTCCGACTACACGAGCCCGCACCCGCAGCGCGGCATGTGCCTCGCGCCGGCCCGCTCGGTCAACGTCGCAGAGACCGAGATCGCACGGGTGTACAAGGCCTTTGGCAACACGATCGAGCCCATTTCGTTCCGCGTCCCGCGCAAGGTGCGCCCCCCC